>JAXGGA010014839.1:0-30909 GCA_038373865.1 Uloborus plumipes | reverse complement strand
TAAAAAAGCATTAACTAAAAGTTCATTATTCATGCTTGAACAGTTTTAGAAAACCATTATGTTCATTCTTCGCGAAATTTGTTTCTTTTGAATTATTAATTAAACAAAAAGTATGCTCAGAACTAAAACGTCTACTTCTCCGTTTACCAACATCGAATTTATAACATCAGCTATTTTCGTCCAGAGTAGAAATTTAAGTAATTGTAGTGATCAGTTTTTATAATTTACATAATAAGTCTTGCACATCCTACGCTGGGAAAAATAGTTGTTTTTACATTATAATACAGCTAATTTTATACACTGCAAAAACAAACCGCTGTTTTTACAGTATAATACTGGCCTCAAAGGTTCCAATTTAAAACTGTAAAATGCACAGTGATAAATTGTACAATTAGCAATTTTACAGTTAATTACTGTAAAGCAACAATTTTGCAGTTTATTACTGTAAAATTAGCAATTTGTACAATTTGTTACTATGTACAAAATTAGCTGTATTGTCTGTAAAAAAAACATTTATTTTTTACAGTGTAGTAACTTTACAGTAATAAACTGTAAAATTGCTAATTTCACAGTTTATTACTGTGCATTTTAGTTTTAAACTGTAACCTCTGCTGCCAGTATTATACTGTTGTTTTTAGAGTATAATGCAGCTAATTTTATGGTAAAATTGCTAATTTTACAATAATAAACTGTAAAACTGCTAGTTTTACAGCAATAAATTGTAAAATAACTAGTTTTATAGTTTGTTACCGTGCTTTTACAGTTTTAAACTGGGATTTCTGCTGCCAGTATTATACTGTAAAAACGAGTTTTTTTTTGCAGTATAACAATCTCTGATGCAAGAAATCTCTGGAAAGCCTTGAAGTTAAATCATAAAATCATCAGTTTCAATGTTCAGTTTTAAAGTATTCAAATGTAGCAAATTAATGGGGAAAAACTTTTGACCTCAATGTAGCAACTAATTTAGGATGGATAGGGTACAAACGAAAATTTCGAAAAAAAAAAAAAAATCAAGCACTGATCAAAACTTTTCATTTAATAAGCAGAAGACTTCTTTCTGTTAATGATAGCACTTCACCCCAGAATCATTACCCATGATGCAGCAATCCATCTTATTTACACAAGACCCATTAATATATGCGAAAGATTTTTTGAGCCTCGCTACATAAGAACACATTTCCCGCCAAAAATAAAAAAAAAAGAACGCAATAGTGGAAATTTTACGACAGATAAATGAAGGATGATTCGGTCAACCCCCACCGAGAAAAACCATTATGCTCTCCTACTTCCGAATATCGTGCCGAAATCTGTAAAAAATCGCTTGCCGCGAAAGATCTGGTCTGTCAGCGAGGGTAATGGATTGAAGCGTAAGTTTTCTGCTAGGAGGCAGGCTCTTGCCGCGTTGAAAGTAGACAGCTGCAGAAATCTGTGTTTATAGAAGACCGCGGAGAGATTTAATTTTTCTTTCCGAAGTCTTGTTGTGGATGGTAGTAAGCAATGACGCTTGGGCTAATTTTAAGAGTTTTTGTAGCAAATTGGGAAAATGTACTACAGTAAGCATTCGCTACATCGCGCCTCGTTATGTCGCTCATTCGGATGTATCGCGTTTTTCCTTTGTCTCTCGAAAAATTATAGATATGTTTTTAATAGATAGTTTTACACAGATTGGTTTATCCCATAGAAAAAAAAGTTATAATTCTCAGAAAATTTCTTTTCTTCTTTTTATCAATGAACCAATCTGGTAAATTTTTATACATCTTATTTTAGTGCAGTTAAACTTTCGATTAGTATTCCAAAATAAAATAAAAGGAATAATTTCAGTTATTATTACTGTTTTAATTTTAAAAGAACAATTGTTCATCCAATTTTCTTCTATATTTAATTAGCAAATTGTCCGAATATGAAGATCAGCTAATCTGTTTGAATGCGCACATGTCATTAATTTCTACGTTAATGGAATCGTTACTTTTGATGATCTCGCTTATATCGCTATATCGCGATTTTTAGCTATAGAGCGATATAACGAGGTGTTTTCTATATCATATAAGGTGACTCCCTTTTTTTCTCAGAACGGGAGGTTTTAGATTTTTAGGCCACAGAAAAAAATGGCTTGAGCTTATTATAAAAAGCAAAAAAAAAAAAAAGATTAAAAATGAGAAAGATCCCTTAGATTTTAATAGACATACATATAATAATATTCTTAGTCGATCGCGCTATACATACTTAATCTGAAAAAATTGAGACTTTGTGTTTTCTATTTTCGTCTCTGTGACCAAGGATGTCCCATGAAAAGTTTCGGCTAATTTTGAAAATTGTCAAACCAGCACTTAAAATTTGCCAAAAGTAGCTTACATGTGTGACAATTGCATCACCTTTCAATATGTTTTAAAGCTTCAATAGCATAATCGCATTTGAATATTTATAACATATTCCCCGTACTTTTCCCTGTGAAATTTTTAATATGACCTAATAATTGCTACTTAGATATTGTTTTAATTTGCCAAGTGTGATTTATGAAAAATAAAATAAATAAATTTAACATGAGGACAAATTGCCTAATTTTCACCAAATATGGTAGATAATTTCTGCACAATGACTACTAACAGTGTTCTTACGCTCAGTACTCGATTGGTTACTGATATTTTCCCATTTATCCGACTAACTTGCTATATTTTGTGACATATGCGAGAAATCTAATGATGGGGGAGGGGGGAGAGATTTAACTAATAAAGATGCAACTAGTTTTTGAAATGTACAGCTTTTTCTCGTTTATTTAAGATAAAGCGTGGCAAAACATGGTATCACTTTCTCCAACTTATTGCTACTCTCCTAAATGTTCAGAAGTGTACCTCTTATGTGACAAAAGTAAAAGAGCAATCGTTACCTTATGTTTTGAGAAATTGGCAGAAATAATAATTTTTAAAGCTGTTGCAGTACTTTTGAATGTAGAATATATCTAATACTTTCACACCTTAAACCAAATCAGGCATTTAGTTTAAGGTGTTAAAGTATTGAGACGCATATGAACTTTTTCAGTGGATTAAAATTCATTTTGGAGAGGTGAAATATATGCAGACAATAAACACAATAATAAACTCTATTAAAAAAAAAAAAAAAAAAAAAAAAAAAAAAAAAAAAAAAAAAAAAAACGACTTTCTTAGGATGAAATATAATTCAACCGCGACGAGTTGGCCGGTGTCAATCAAATGAGAAAACGAGTCCATTCCTTAAAATAGGTAGACTTTCTACCCATTCAGATTCCCCCATCAATTGTGAATCCCATTCCTTTAATTTTTATCTGCGTATCACCCTTCCTAAAAATGGACAATCCTGAAAAAAGGAGGAGTCATAGGCCATCTCTGGAAGTTGAATTATAGAAGATGTCAGGAAGAGATGAGAAGCGCGCAAGTTCGGTTTTACACATTGAGAATGTTTGACATTTTGCACTAAGAATAAATGAATAAAACATTCAAAAATATTATTTTAAAAAATCTAGGTCTTTTTTCTCTACTTTTCACGATGCTATTTTTTGAGTTTAAAATGCAAAGTGTGAAAATACACTTGACTAAATTTCTGAAGCACACACACCAGCGTGAAAAATGGTTGTAAAGGCGTTGAAAATAGGGTCTGCGGCTTTGGCGGAAAAAATATTTCCTATAACAATACAATCAGTATCAAAAAAAGCAAAATAGTAAAATATGAACGTGAACACAAAAAATGTAATTGAAGCAACCTCTTGTTTGGAAACATGAGTTAAAAACGATGCAAAAACACCAATGCTTAAAAAATACATTATTTTTCATGAATCAAAAATATGTTTAGAAAAGAACTAACTCAGTAAGTTAATGCTACAAAGTTAGTCTTAAAAAATCCTAGTTTCATTCATGAACAGTTTTCTTACCATTGAATTGTCCAATGTTAAAATACATCACTTTAAAATACATTCATAAGCATAATAATTTGTGTTGACTGAGAAATAGAGAAATAGAACTAGCATGAAAATAAACTTTATAACAGATTATACATTTTGTATACTAGTACTTATCAAGATAATTATACAACAAATTAGATGCATTTCTAAAAAGAATAGTCACTAAAATATAACTTATCAAGCGAAACATTTTTATAAATAATATAGGAATATAAAAATTAAAGCGTTGTTTTCTTTTTTGGAGTCTTTTTTTTTTAAACTAATATGAGCTCAACCTAATTAGAGTTTTTTTTTAGAAAAATATTTATTGGATGTTATTGTCAAATTACATTGAAAAAAAGTTCGTACAAAGGGAATTTCTGAGTGAAGAAAATTGTTGATAGGAGAGTAAATTTTTCCTTGATGTTTCAGTTACAAAGAAGAAAAAATCATACAAATCCTAGAAATTCACACTATGTTAGTCAATAATGGCACTTTTTCTTGTCGGACCTATTTTATGATTCGTGCTGTTTTAAGGGCAGAAAATTGCTTAAATTTAGGGATGATTTCGCTCTTTTCATAATGAAACATCGAAATAGCATCATATTTATACCGAAAATCTTTAAAATACTACATGCAGTTTCTCCTTTTCATAATACTAATTATGATGAGGGAAAAAGATGACTAGAAGCAAAAGTAAAATAATTTAAAGAAAGTAGATCAAGGTAAAAGCAAATTGAAAAAAAGAATGAAAAAGATAAATTTTTGTTTAAAATAATTAAAACGAGATCATATTTTCGGCATTTTTTAAACAGTAATGTATGTTATAATAAAATACAAAAAAAAAATCTTCATGTTAGTTACATTGAAAAATATAATCAAGAGGAAAAAAAGGCATTAAGAAAACATAAGAGAAAGGGACGCGGAAGAGATCTTTTTTGTTTCTTTTCTTAAAAAATACCTGAAATATGTTTTTTTTAACCTATTGCTTCGATATTAGTATTTATTTCGCAATTCAATTAAAATAAACGATTGCTTTTTTTTGAAGGTAAGGCTTTCAAAATAATCTTACTGTCTTTACAGTGATCCAGTTTCTCTACCCCTGGTACAGTTAGTTTTTCAGTGACTATTCTTTCAGTCTAATAATCTAATCTAATAACTACTGACTAGTTAAAAAACATCGAACACCAAACATGCATAGAGTGATTCAAGATTAGTCTTGCCCTCAAGATCATGAAAGACCATCCACCACTGTCCGCTCAACGTTTACTTTATATCCTAATGATATGATGATGTGACAACATTTTTCCGTTATTTGCCTAATGGATAAGTCATTTTTCCCGCTTTGGTACTTAAAACATAATTTTCTCAACGACTGCAACAATCAGTATAGTAGTTTTTTTTTAATTTTAGCATTATTTTTTTTTGAAAATATGTAGTATTATTGTTCCAAACTTCATTTCGTTTCAGAAACATGTTTTCATACTGTTTGGATTAGTACTTTTTTATTTAGATTTCTCTTTTTTGTGTGCTTTAATTGCATTTTATATTTATCTCATATTGAATTATCATGTACCTAAAAACAGCGCAAACGTTTTCATTTTAAAATAAAAAATAAAATAAGATGTTTGAATGTTTTCTCTCTTTTTTTTTTCAGAATCCGGAAAAATAGTAATTTCCACACTTGAAAATTGCCTTTTCACCTAATTTTTGATAAATTATTTTTTTTTAAATATTTAATGTTTACTGCGATTTTTAGCTTTTTTTATTTATAAAAAAGCCTGATTATTATAGAGCCTGAATTAATTGTTCTGTTACTGTATTTTTGTAAATAGCAAACCCTAACTTTAATAGCTTTATAATTGTTTGAAATATGTAAAAAATTCCCCTAAAATTGTGTGCAGGATTAGAAATAAATATTCATTGTTGTGAGGTATGCATTGTACTTAGCTGTACAGCTATACTGAAACAGTCCAAGATTTGCATTCTTATATTGATAGATGAAGTAATATATTTAAGAACGACTCTTTTCCTTTTCAAAAGTGGAAAAATCTTCAAAGAATAACTTTGATCCTGGACTGGACTAAAAAAACATTTAGGGAAAACGAAACTTTCTAGTTTTTTTTTTTTTTTTTTTTTGTTTACTGTTAACTCTGATATAAACATTCTGTTTCATTTAAGTATTTAAAAAAATACTTAGTTTGATTAAAAATCTTTATTTGTGTTGGAAACAAGTTGACTTGTAAAACTTAAACTGATAAACAAACTTAAATCTTATAGCTAGCTTTTGTGTGATTAAATCTTTTACCCATTGAACGCTGTTGTAAAAAACCTAGTACTAACTAAATGCCGTAAAAAATCACCTCTCTGCTGATAAGATGGGATAGTTGTTTTCTTTCCGATGAATATTTTATTTAAGAGAGTTCTTAGTTACGAAGATACATTTCTAACTGTGTACTAGAGCATCTGTCTATTAGAATAAGTACTTCTTTGTTCCCCAAATATAAACGTACTAAACTATAACCATTAAAGAAACATGGTATCTTTTTTCCACATTCGTAAAGCATTATAATTTTAATATTAGAAAGGAAAAAATTTACCCATTTATGCCCAGTAGTCTAAAAACGGGACGCTTGTTAGTTACTGAAAACAAAAACCTGTAATGGGTATATCATTTTACTAAAGCTGCTTTTCACAAGTTAAATAGTCCTTCTTCTTGAGAAAACCAGTTTGAGCTAATCAGAGTTTTTTTATTGACAGCTATTTTCAGACAAATCAGTCAAGCAACGATCCAGCATGGGTAGCCACAGAGAGTAAGTTTTTCTTGCGAACTTATTTTTCATAAAATTAAACTATTTTAAAATGATTTGCTTAAAAATGATCACAGATGCCTTCTGTAGTGTTACTTTGCACAAGTAAAGTCAAGTGAGGTCGTATTTTGCTCACATATCTGCAAAATATCCCATAAACAGGATGTTAAATAACTTAATATATATGGCAACGGCGAATTATTTCAAAGCGAAAAATATATGTAGACCATTCCAAGTAAGAGTTTTAAGCAGATAAAATCGAAAAAAATTATTAAAAAAAACTTGGGCATAAATGGGTTAGTAAGTCTTTTAAAAAATACACTGCGTTATTTATTTCCTTGAAAGTATTTGATGGGGAGTATTTTCTTTTCTATAGCATAGCAAGAAGTTGGTTGGAATTGCTTAAAGATGGAGAGAATAAGTTTTATATTTAGGGCAATCTGACACTCTAGTAACCTTTCTAAAGGGCTGGTTTCCTAGAATCGTCGCTGACGCCGGGCGCGACGCACGCTGGAATCAGAACCAGTTTGATTGGAGCATGGTGTGAAGCGACGTCAATCTGCGGCTCAGGCGCATGCGCAGAAGGCGGCGGCGTCTATCGCCTCGCCAGAGATCGACGATTTCACTCCTAGGAAACCGGGCCTTAACAGAAGAAAACGTCAACGTCGCTGCTGTGACAGTGATATAGGATCATTGAATCCTGTTGAAAGAACTGTCGCAAGGAATAACGATTTCATTTGGTTCCGATTAAACTTTGTTCAAAGAAAAACTGCAGGGGACACGCATTTGTGCGCAAAGGAATTTGAGAGCTCATCCCGACGGAAAGGATGCGAGAGTGGAGGTTTGCTATACCTCGTGTAACGAGAGCTGGCGTCTCAAAGAAAAATTAATTTCCCACGCTCCGCTCGTTTCCCCTGATGGTTGTCATAGTTAAGGCGCTGTGGACTTTTCCCCACTTAGCTTTTGCAACGATGGTTAAATGCTAACGGTGAAAATTGCTTTGTGCGTAAACTATTATTCTATTGCAAAATCATCGTTTATGAAGCACAACTTTTTCTTAGAAATGTGTGCTTTATTTATGTATGCCTAGATTTGTTTGAATACTTTGAGAAATAAATGAGATATGAGAATATGAATAAAATAGTAAGCCTAATTCGATATACATAAAGCAAATGAATTGCCTCAACAGCAGTGCATAAAAAAAGAGTGGAGATGTTTTCTTTCATACGGTTTAAATGAAAACGACGCAAAATTTCTAAACTTGGTACGCCCATTTTAAAGTAACCGAGTATAGTTGTATCTTGTTCTTCATGTAGCTTCCTAATGCTTTTATATCTCTAAGATTTAAAAAAAAAGAAAAACACTTTAAGGCAGGGATTCAAGTGAAACACTATTGCAATCGCTTCGAATTGCAATCGCTACTGGAAGTGAATTACATTATCATCAACTTAACTTGGCACTGACGTCACTACGGGTGGAGCCAATAAGAGCTCACAAGCAGTCAATGATCTCCTCTGATTTGCTAAGTAGGCTGTGACTAGAGCTCGTTTTTCATAGGCAAACGTCACGCAAACGTCACGCTGACGTCACGAAGTTTTAATCAAGAAACGTTCTAATGTAATTCATTTCCAGTAGCGATTGTAATTTGCGATCGCCTCTTTCACTTGAATTCCTGCCTAAGGTTTTTAAAACACCACTCTTTTTGCAGATTCAGAGGCAAGGGCGGAAGCTTCGTGGGCGATTAGAAGAATGTGTTAAAAATGGCTTCTAGCATGTCTTTGAACACAGGAAAAAAAATTAGGTAGGTTCCCTAGCAGCATAATCTCATCCGCCGATGATCGGCCATTCATCGAAACCCGATGAAATTCTCATGAGCCAATGATCGGATTCGATGAGCTATCATTGGGAATTGCTCCAATATGTCTCATCAGCCAAACATAATCCGAGCAGCAAAATCCGATGAGTTTTGCTCAAAATACGATGAGATTTGGAGCAATTTAAGAGCAGTGCAGTCCCGTGCCGATAAATTTAGGATCAATTTTGGATGCTCGGCATATTTTCATCTGGAAAGTTGATCGGAAGGATATCGCTTTCCAATGAAAAGTAGCTCATCGAAAACCGTGCTCGGATACTGTTTGGAACGATGTCATCGTGCGTTACGGGATCAGTTTACGAGGAGTTCGATGATCGGCCGAGCAAAATCCGATGAGTTGATGCTACTTGGGTTGATTATATGTACTGTTTTGAAAAGTTCCATCAATATTTGGAGGATTAGTTATCATAATTGTGCTTTATTTATTTGAATATTTTTTATTAAACAGCCCTCGTATTATGCATATTTTATTACGATATTTTAAAAAAATTCTGAATTTAATAAAATCTTCTGTCGGGTATTCTGAGAAATTATCAACGTTTTATTTTCATTCATGTAACATGTAAAGAGAATTGAGAAATAAAACAATGCAATTAACTACGTTTTATGTAAAATTCTGAAGCAATTATTTTCAGTCTGATCTTTTACAGAAATGCTTTAAGTAAGTGTTTTTGCAGTCTTTAGAAAAGCGGGAAAATATTTCCTGCCATTGCCTCACGAGTATTATTTTAAACATTTAAACAACCTAAAAATATATTTTTTAATTCCCTGGACAAATGTTTTATGTGTGTGCAAAAGATTTCACATGTCTGAATTTCATTTCGGGTCATTATATGAGCAGTGACAGAGCTTTTCACAAAAGCTAGTTTATTTTTTATCAAACTGCAACATTTCATTACGAAAAAATACAAAATTATTTGTATTTCAACTTGTTATGTAAATTAAATATGAGAAATGTGTTTTCTTTTTTGTTTTCAATTTAATGAACTGTGTCATTTTTGTATCACTGCTTGTTCTACTACCAAATAATATTTAAAGACCTTTTTTGAATGCTAACTCAATTTGAAAAATCCAATGTAGCTATATATCGTGTTAATTAATAACATCTGCTAATAAAGCTTAAAATCTTTAAAAAATATATATTATTTCAATTTTTATTGCAAAATGTATGGTATATTTTAATGTTACAAAAGTTTATTATAAATTGGCTTAATAAGAGCGGACAGCTTAGTGAGGTCTTGGTAATTAAATTTCGGACAGAAATGTCTCCGCTGTCGATATTTTCTAACTGTCTAAAAAGTTCTAAACCGCTATCTAATAGAGGAGTGATGGAGATTAGTGGACGAAGATAATTAGACACACTAAAGGTGCAGTTCATTCAGGCCCCGACATTTAGAAAGAGAGTGCCGAAATAGGATTCATATTCTGCTGCAACAAAAGCCGAAGGCGCTAAGTTGTAATCGCGTGGAAAAAGTTATTTTACGTATGAGGTAAAAAGGATTCCAGCAGATCACATCAGAAATTGCTTTGGGATACCCCTATAAATTCGTTGAAATTTATTGTGGCCTCTACTAACGTCCAAGTGGTGCGATCTGGGTAATACTAAATGTGTCACAATTCAGTACTAGCTGATCAAACGAAGTCTATAGGACTGAATTAGACCTTACTTTGAGCACAAGACCATTAACAAGGTTCTGAAACGTTTTTTTAATTTCCTCAAAAACACAATTTACATTTTTCATCTCTATGGAAAGTCCTCGCATTTAGGGCTTTCCTACCGTCCAACATTGGTATAGCTAAAGCAAATGCAACCCACAGCGCGGTCATGATATCCTGAGGCCGCAGTTTCGTCCTTATTCTTAACTCACCAGTCAGAAATAGTCAATAACCGAGTTAGAGGCAGAAATCCTCCTATTGTGACCTTAGATTTGTGTCAGTTGTGACTTGCCCTGGCTTATGGGCTGTAACTCATTGCACATTGGTCAAGCTGTCATTCGTTTCACTTAGTATACTATGGCAGATAAAACATTTTTTACTGCAGGCATTTATAAAGAGGGAAAAAACTTTTACAAACATGGACGTCACAAAATATCAAATCATTTTAGCGTCAGTACATCCAAATTATTTTAAACATTTATTTATTTTGAATTTAACTAATTTCCGAACCAAATAAGAAAATTCCATAGCGGTTGGAGAGCATGGTTTTGTTCTTTATAAATTCCCGGATTTTCCATTTTTAACCCCTATTTTATTAAACGTGTACATAGCGTGTGACAGATTAAAAAGGATTTTTAACAAACGTCATTTTCTCTTTCCTAGAAATATCAAGTTTTCCAGAAGTTACTTATGTAGCTATCGAGTTTGAAAAACTGGCGACTTAAAAAATTGCAGCAATTGCAAACTTATTATTATTATTTTTTTAATCAAAAAATAGTGAGAGATAGAGCAGGAAGATAGAGAATCTCTCTCTTTTTCCTATCTGAAATTCCATTGACAAAATCAGATGACGTACTTTTTTTCTGTTTCGAATGTCCTTTCAATTTCTTTCAAAATACCGTATGCTTTTGTCATTTGGTGAATACGTTAAAAAGAATAGATTTGCTGTTTCATTTTCAATATTTATAAAACTGAGCTACAAGAAAATGTCAAAGAAGAAAATTGTGAAGTTACGAAAAAACTAAATGCGATCACCTGAATGACAAAAGTACTTTACTGTTCTGTCTATTATCTGCAGATTATCGGATAGACTTGTTGAACTTTTTTGCAATGTGTATAACACATGGGCGAGGATTATCCTTTTTTAAAAGTGCCTTTATTTAAAGCATTGATTTTTTTAAGAACACCAAGGTTTTGCCGACTCTTTATAATGCTTTAAATACTTGTTTTCATGAAAAAAGAGTATATTTCAATTTACTTTTTCTAAATGATGGTGAAATTTTTGTTTTAAAATAGATCCAAAGATTGAGTTTCCTGTATCATCAGTAAGTTGCCGCTCCTAAGCCAGGGCTAATTCAGAACTGCATGCAATACATCGCCAGCTGGATCTTACCATTCAGAGGCTGCAGTTTCGTTCTTATTAGAGCTCGTCAGTCTGGAATAGGTAGTAACCGAGATCGAGGCAGAAAACATCTTATAGAAGCTAAGAGAGCCAAACAAACAGTAAACAAACAACAGTCAACAATCAGTGCTTAAGTAACATTAGCATACCAACGAGACACAACAGCAATAGTACGGTTCAACTTGCAAATTGGAGGAAAAGCTTTGCCATGTTTGTTTTTTCTCTTTTAGCCTCTAACAAATATTTTCTACCTTCCGCTCAGATACTACCTGTTCAAGTCTGATGAGTTCTAATAAGAACGAACCTAATCTTTTAAATGGTAGAACCAAGCCGTCAGTGTATCAAACGAGTTTCCTGTCTTTGAATGCCAGGATTAATTGAACTTTAAAAAGAAATTTTTTAGATAAAATGAACTCTAACAAATTTTACTTTTAAAATATATATTTTATAAAATAAAAGTTATTCTAGATTCTAGTATCATCAAGAAAAAGGAAAACAAGGAATAGTGCCATTTTGAAGACAAAAATAATTTCTAAAAATTTCAAAGCTTGAGGGTATTTTTTGGATTTAAATCTGCAAAATCATTCACATTCAGCTTTGGCATGTCGAACACTTTGCATTTTCGACATACTTTTTGTTTTGCTATGCCATACGTAATCCTAGAGCTTTTGCTGTAATTGTGCATAAATGCGTTAGCATCTGCTTTCCGTTTGCCATATATTTTATAATTATTGTATCCAATTATTGAAACCAGCATCCGCCACACAGCGGATGCGGCGGGACAAAATCCTATTTCGGCACATCTCCCGTGTATTCATACTGTTTGTTACTACTTCAGCAGAAGATAGACAAGAAGATAGATAATGACAGTATAAATAGACAGAGAGAAGAGAGATAGATAGATAGGCAGATAGACAGAGGGGGGTGGAGATAGGTTGAGAGAGTTCTCCATCACTCTTATTCGCTGTAAATTCGTCGACGAGAGAGAGAGACTAACCTGCGGTGAGAATGGGGAGAATGTAAGAGAACATGTTGGGTGGCCTAGGAGCACTTCGCATTACCTATTTCTACCTCTTGGACGAACCTCTTCACGGATGTTTTGAACTTGCCCACTAAATCACACCCTGGAAGAGAAAAAGAAATAATCGTGATCAGTTCAAAACAACATGAAGTACATTTCAAAGCTATTGAGTGAGAAAAGGATACAATGGCGATTTTTTTGCGCAAAAAAAAAAAAAAAAAAAAGTCTCGAAGACCGTTAAATGCAGTCAAATCTCGATAACTCGAAGTCCCAAGCGACCGGATAAAAGCTTTAACTTATTAGTAGTTCGAGTTATAGGAAGTTCTTACAGCCTTTTCAACAATTTGGGGACACTTCGAGATAAAGGAATATCCAAGTTATAAGACTTCGAGTTATCGAGACTCGACTATACTTGTGAAAAATTTTTAAACCGTTGATTTTTTTTTCTCTCTTTTTCACCAAATAACAAAAATAATGAATGAATTAATGAATATATAAATATAACTTTGCTTGGGTGTTAAAGAAGTTAAAAAAATGTTTAAATATTAAAAATAAGATTAGTAATTATTCCAATACTTATACATAGGTAAATAATATTGCTGAAAAATCATAGAAAAGTAAGAAAATTAATCACAAAATTCTTACAAAAGCTGTCGGTAAAGAATATGTTTTTATTATTATGTTTTATTTCCTTTTTTTCTCTTTCTTTTCTTCTTTGAGTAAGGACATTTTTTATCTTGGACCTTCTTTAACGTTTCTCTGATGACCAGTCAAATGTTTCGGCGGGTTGGTGCTGGTCCGCCGGATTGCCGGTTGAGAATCGCTATATACTATGATAAAGAAACTATAGCATTCGTTGCATTGTTTGGTGAAAATAACATGGAAAGTACTTATTTGTCGAAATCATGAGGGTTTTTTTTCTATCTACTTTTGAATAAAACAAACAATTAGAGAAAAACTAGAGCTTAATTAAATATAAAATAATTCTTTATTCAAATAAGTTAAGCCTTTAAAACGTAAAATAATCCGTCGAAACAATAAGACAAGTCAAAAATTTCATTCCATTAAGATATAAAATAATTAACTAACTAAATCAAGCAACAATAATAGCTCCATTAAGTACAAAAAAGTCTTCCTAATAAATGAATCATGGAGTAAATAATCAATAAAAGTTTTATAGAATATAAAATGAGGAACAAACATAGCGGTAAACAATGTTCCATTTTCGCCTAAAGCGAAAGTTGACAATCGCCAAGTGCCAAATTACTTCTATTCTACTCTCTCAACTTTTTCAAAAGCAAAGCAGAGCCAGTAAACATTAATTATTACAGGAATTCTTTACTTTAAGTTTTCAGTTAAGGTCTGGAAGCGCTTCAGACTACAATTAAGTAACCATTCTACAAGCTGAATGGTATAACTTTCAGCCAAGTGGTTTTTCAACAATAATATCAAGACTAACGGAATTCATTTTTGCGAATTAAACGTAATTAATTTAGTTGACTCAATCAACCAACAATAATTTGTTTATAATTAATTACAAGAGTGGCCAAATTTAGTCGACTGCGTAGATTCAGATTTTTTGCCCCCATATTAAGTAGAATTTTTATTAAAAACAAAATCTGTGAAATTGGACTGTCATAACAATGGAGTGATAAATTGCTAATGTCAAATGCCTCATTAGCAATTTATTACTCCATTGTTATATAATTCGCTTGCACAGAATTTTTTTTTCATGAATACACATCTTTGTTTCTTTAATATGCACTGTATTTGCATTCCTACTTCTAATTTCAATCAGAAATCTCTATAGTTGCTTTCAATTCATATTTTAAAATCAAAAAATGTATATTAGTGGTATAAATACTATCAAAAGTACGCTATTTTTTTTATTGTTTAATGCCCTACTTAGTTCACCGAGTGTATTCAATGAAAATTTTCTATTCCCAATAAGTTCTTTTCTTTTTTTTTTTTTTTTTTTCAAATTTATTCACTTCATAGTAGATTATAAATGTTTCTAAAAGCTGCTGCGTAAATTCCCCTCTTACCTTTTCGGATTTTGTTATTCATACTAACTAAACAAACACACTAATCAAGTGTTGTATTTCAAAGGTTAAAAAAGTGCACTCAAAATTGTAATATTAAAAACAATCAACAATAGAATAGGAAACGATTCATCCTCTGCATCAAATAAGTAAGTAAATAAATTAAAAATTAAAAATAAGTAATAAATAAATAAACAAATAAATAGGGAAACATAAAAATAAATAAATGAAAATATGAAAATGAATGAAGTAATTAAGTTAAAATGTAGCAATAAAATAACTCTATTTATTATCTCTATTCTCCTATCTATTTATCTCTCATTAAAAAATGTCTTAACTCTTTAATTCTCAGATGATATTTTTATTAATATGATAATATGGACTGCAATAAATTATCTCGCTCTTTGTTATGAGGATCAGAAAGGTTAAAGCAAGAAAAACCAGCACTCTTGATAGTTAAAGAATAAAGTCGTTCCAACGTATTTTCAAGTAAAAAAACGAAGAAGAAATTAAGAACGTCAGTTTTTAAGCCATAAATACAACAATGTTCAAAATGCCTATTTTATTTAGTCTTGGGAACTTAATGTAATTTTAACTCTAATGAGTATATGAATTTACATAGCTACTTAAATAAAACTGAATTTTTCTTCTCATCATTTCGTCCCCAAATCTTTCTTATAAATGATCCTTTCTTAATAAAGAAAAGAAAATTTTACTACTCAACCAGAGAGAAAGTGCATATCGTGTTATTACTCAATTAACTTGCTGCAGCTTTTGTTCAAATTCATTTATCAGTCTAACATGTGTTTCTAGTGCACAATTTTTCTCTTTAATAATGTTAGCTGGTATCTGTTGCACAAAAATTAATCTTTACTAATGATACTCATTTGCAGCTGGCTTGAGAAAAACTAAATAAGTTACTTGATGTTTTTTTATTTAGAATTAATGTAAGAGAGGAAAAAAAACTAGTTAATAAAAAAGGAAGATGTATGTGCACAATAATGGATAATTAAATAGCAAGACCTAGAAACAATTTATTCATATTTCATTTTTCATAAATGAAATATGAATTTTTTCATAAATGAAAAATTAAAAATAAGCAATAAATAAATAAACAAATAAATAGGGAAACATAAAAATAAATGAATGAAAATATGAAAATGAATGAAGTAATTAATTTAAAATGTAGCAATAAAATAACTCTATTTATTAAAAAAAAATGTCTTAACTCTTTAATTCTCAGATGATATTTTTATTAATATGTTAATATGGACTGCAATAAATTATCTCGCTCTTTGTTATGAGGATCAGAAAGGTTAAAGCAAGAAAAACCAGCACTCTTGATAGTTAAAGAATAAAGTCGTTCCAACGTATTTTCAAGTAAAAAACGTAGAGAAGAAGAAGAAATTAAGAACGTCAGTTTTTACCCTATAAATACAACAATGTTTTATAATTGCTAGTTTTGTAGACTTAATGTAATTTTAACTTTAATGAGTATTTGAATCTACATAGCTACTTAAATAAAACTGAATTTTTCTTCTCATCATTTCGTCCCCAAATCTTTCTTATAAATGATCCTTTCTTAATAAAGCAAAGAAAATTTTAGTACTCAACCAGAGAGAAAGTGCATATCGTGTTATTACTCAATTAACTTGCTGCAGCTTTTGTTCAAATTCATTTATCAGTCTAACATGTGTTTCTAGTGCACCATTTTTCTCTTTAATAACGTTAGCTGGTATCTGTTGCACAAAAATTAATCTTTACTAATGATAATCATTTGCAGCTGGCTTGAGAAAAACTAAATAAGTTACTTGGTGTTTTTTTATTTAGAATTAATGTAAGAGAGGGAAAAAAACTAGTTAATAAAAAAGGAAGATGTATGTGCACAATAATGGATAATTAAATAGGAAGATCTAGAAACCATTTATTTTCAGTTAAATCGCTACTATTGTTTTTCCAAAAGTATAATACTTTTGAAATGAATGAAAGAAAATGTATTTCTTTAGAGAATCATAGCAACTTTTCATTTTCATTATTAAATTAAATGCAGCACTCGTTAGTTACAAAAGCTTGCGCTATGATATCTAGTCTTTTTTTGGAATGAAGGAATTAAATCAAAATTTGTTTTTCAGAAATTCCACATTGAAAACAGCATAAACTAATTATAACGTAAAATTCGTTTATAAAAGAAAGTATCTATGATTTATAATTGAAAAAAAGAAATACGACATCAGTTAAGCTTATAAAGGTAGCATAAAAAATCCGAAAGATATATTTCCAAATTTTTTTTATAGCAGCATATTTTAAAGACTTTAATGCGTAAGTAATTTTTAGCTATGTGCCATTAGTTGCAAGCGTAATTGAGTTATTTCTTTAAAAACGGTACTTTAGAAATCGTTTTAAACAGGAAAAATAGATATTTTAACAAAATTAGTGCTTTTTTAAAAAGGGAATTAAGAGTTTTTCTAAACATAATTACTGAATAACGTTTGCTGTAACTTTGCTAACGTTTAGTAATTTCGAAAAGAAAATGCTCAGTTTTTGTGATGTTTTAATAAGGATAGAAAAAGCAAACGCTATATTTGTTATCGTTCTGGAATTTAATTTAAAGGTAGAGAAGCAATGAAACGTAAAGCTTATGATTTATACAAACTTTATCTAAGCCTTTTTTTTCCAAGAAGATAGCTGTATTATTTCTTCCACTCTCAGCCTTTTATTATAAAGAGTGGAAAAAATTTAATTTTTATCAAAATAGTCTTTTAAAACAAAGTTCAGAACATTCTGTATGTCGCATCTCTAATGCAAGGAGGATACAAATCAAAATCGACCACTTTCCCATGATAAGCACTTAAAAATTTTAACCAAAATTTTAAAATGCAGTTTTCTCTTAAATCCTATTTTTCTATAATCGCATATCTGTTTATTCACACGTTTATTCTTGCGTTTATCTAATGCAAGCGAAAGTTTCATCACTGTTGCCAAATTAAATTTGTATGGTAATAATTTAAATAATTTTCAGTTTTTAGGGTTAAAAATAGAACTTTTCCTATGTTATTCTTTTTGTTCCACTTAACATTTAACAACGTTGTGTTGAATAAGCATTTGCTCTCAGAATTATAATAGAGCTCCTTTAGAGTAGGGGCATAAAGGGAATTTGATAACGTCACGTAGAAGAATACGCTATTAGTTTTTTTAGTCAATAACTAACAGAGCACGAGACTACGAGCTTCAGACTTACGACATGTTATAAAGGCCCGAACTTCTTTGCGTAAGCACACCACAGCAAGTAAGAACGGTTCGCTATTATCTAAGCGGAGTCTCGCTGACTGCTGTAGGAAACAAGCAGCAAAGATGAGTCAAAAACTAAATAAGCATCTTGCAGTCATTCCATGTCGAGTTATCTCGTCGTCTCTACTCGACCATCTCCGATTAGAGCAAAATTTTATACCTGTGCAAACATATTTTTGAAACTCATATTTTCAGCTCCCAAGACATAATTGCTGAGGATCTAAAATAAATTTAAAAAAAAGACCTCCAAAATAGCGGATCAGCTTTGTGACACGAATTGCTATGTTTAGGCTGATCCGCCATTAGAGGCCATTTTGGAGCCCGCTCTTTTTTCTTTTTGAGGTAACCTATACGCTCATGATTTGTGTCTTGGAAGCTGAAAATTTGCCTAGGTAAGTTCCAATGGCATGTAAGTACCTCTGTAAAATGTCCTCCAAATTGTAGATGGTCGGGTGCGGATCACCAAGTCACGTGACACGTAATGAGTTTATAATGTTTAGTTTTTGCAGCAATTTTACGCATCTTTTTTCTACCTGTTTCCGAGAAAAACCAGCGCGACTCAGCTTGGCTAATGAAGAACCGTTCTTACAAGGCTGCGGAGTGATTACGCAAAACAAAATTTTGGTTCCTAAAAAATGACGTAGGTTTGGCGTTCATGAGCACTATAACCAGTGGCGTACATAGCGCCCCCGCAGCCCCCGTGGGAGGTTTGAGGGCGCACCATCCAAAAATATCACTATAAGTTGCACGGGAAATATATATATGTTTTAAATTTTAGTAAGGGAGTGGGGCGCTTTTACAAATCTTGCGGGAGAGCGCACCTTAGTCTATGTACGCTACTGACTATAACGCAATGCATACTTTTGAGAAATCACTCCTTACGCGAGATACAATTGAAAGTAGGACAAAATACAAATGAATAAATAAATAAATATAAATTAAATTAAAAAATAATAACATAAGACGAATTATAGAAATTATTACACATTATAAAAATTGCTAAAATAAATAATAAGCAATAAAAATCCTATGAATGATAATAGTAAAAAAATAAAAAATAAAATAAAATGAAGCAAAAATATTGACAAAATGAACATTTATTTCCAAAATCAAAACAAATTCGCATAGTGCAAAAAAATATTAAATAATAACGACATTATACACACATTAAACGCAGAGCTCAAGCATCTCAACGCGAGAAGTTCAGATTCGAACGCTTACGGTTCAATTTTAGGTTTATTTTACATTTTACAGATTTATTCTTATATTTTCCTCTTATTAGTCGTTTCTTTTGAAAATTCAAATAACGAATATAGCGGTGGCTATTTTTCATTGGTATTTTTTTTTTTCTTTGAGTAGTTTGCGTTTTCATATTTAAGTATCTTTATGTAAAACCACGATCAAAACTATCTTCTGCGAAGATTTTTCTTTACGAGTTTAGAACGAAAACCTTTTAAAGCATTAAAAAATGCATTGATAACAATGGAGAGCTGTGGAGATTTCATCTAGAAATTCAATTTGCAATTCATCATTCTATTCTTCCTCAGAGTTATCTACTTACGTTAAATGAAAAAATCGCAGAATTTTGAATCAAAATACAAAAAGCAAGTTCCCGAAATGAAATATTTCAGACTGAATTTTATAAAGAGCTTCGCGTCTATTAAAGGTATCTTAAAAAAGCATCGAAGAACGTGGTTTTATGACGTGGTAAAATATACCGTTTAAATGATATTTAAATGCAAAGGTAGCGAAAAGATAGGGCAGAAAGAAACCTTAAAAACCGTTACGTCTTTTTCAACGCATAAAAATAATTGATGATCTCATTTGTAGTTTTATAAAATGCAACTTAAAAAAACCGTCTAAGTGATATTTCATGGCTTCACTTTAGTTACAAATTTAAACATATAGATGTGACAAAATCATCAGATTTGTTTATGTTTACACGCATAAAGACCTGTTTATTTCTCATTTTTTTAAACATAGGGCAGATTCATGACTAATACGTTATTTTGATTATAAATTTACAAAAAAATAAAACAGAGGAATTTTTGAGTTTATCATTTTGTTTGACGCTTACTGAGCAGCATTTTTCCCGCCGTTGTTGGCACGAAGAAAAAATGTTTTCATTAATACTCCTCTCAATTGTTCCGTATACAACATTATTTTTTATACTAGTACTTGCGTAAATTTTAGTAGTTATAGAGCTAGCGATACCCGTTATTCCCAGAATTTTTAAGACAATGCATTATAACTAACTTTTACTGTATATAACAGAGGTAGAGAACCTAGTTACCACTGGAGGCACTATTTAAAAAAAAGCAAGAGTAAAGGAGGCCGTATGGGTTAAAAAAACAGTTAAATGTTACTTTTATGTATTTGTTATAGTTTTTGTTTGTTTTTAATCAATTTATTGCATCTTTTTGAAATAATTTTAAACCTTAAGTCATTTATATCTTATTTAACATGTGAAGTTACAAAAATAAATAAATAAATAAATAATGAAAAAGTTGCATTAACAACTTATTACAGCATTAGTCTTTAAGTGTATTCGTTATAAAGTCTCCTTTTTAAATGTTAATTCAAATAAAAATTATATGCTTGAAATATATATATATCTCATTTATTATTACATTATGAGAAATTAGGAAAACCATTTAGGAAAATTGCATGCTATTTAATTAAATTCAGGGGTACTACAATATGTAAATAACAGGCAATACAGTACAAGTAAAGTTAAAATATATATAATTACACTTTTAAACAAAACATTACAAAAATTACTCTCATTGTATACTGAACGTGAAGGAAAAGTGAAAAATATTTAGTCTTGTACGTACAAAGAGAAAAAAAAAACATACAGTAATGCAGACAAAGACAACTAAATTAACTTCTGGAAAATACACCGATTTAATGCTAAGAAAGTTGAGCTAATATCTGCAAGCAAAAATATTTAAAATCACTTTTAAAATTCACCGGTTTTTGGCAGAAAATGCTTTAAAATAAGTTGAACTACAAGGGAGTGGGTTCAGATTTTTGATATTTCGGATTGTTGATTTTCGGGCTCTGCGTTACGGATTATTTTATGTAAAAATATTTTAACTGATTTAAAAATTGTTGCATAAATATTAATAAATGCTAAAACTGTGGGCACCTGTCGCTCAGAGGTAAAGTGGCTCAGAGGTAGAGTGGCTCAGAGGAGGAGCCTCAATTGAAAGCAAGAGGTCACGGGTTCTACTCCCGCTAGTGGCCTAGGCGTTATTTCCTTTCTCTTTGTGATGTAAATCTTTCTTTTGTTGTCTTATATGCTAATAAAGAAGTCCAATCTCTCGAAGCAACGGCACCCTTACTTCATAGCAATTATTAATCGATTATGACACGACAACAACAACTACTATCCTAAAAGCAACACACGACGCCTACGGAGGCCACACGCGGCTTTAGGGCAGCAGGTTTCCCATATCCGGTACCTATATACAATAAAAAGTGCCATCGAGAAGTCATCAAGTTGTGGTTTGTAACTAATCTGTGTACTGACGATCCTAATTTATTAACAAAATCTTGGGGAAATTAAAATATATATAACTTTTAAGGCAAAAGATAAAAATGAATTATTTACCTCCATTTTTTGCTGAAAATGTAACTAAAACAGTTTGAGCATTCGACTTACAGCGCTAAAATACAGACAGCTTTTCACTCATATTTTAGTAACGAACCAAACTGAAGTATATTAAACAAACACTTTTACGTTATATCGTAGAACATCAGGGGGGGGGGGGGTCGTCTAGAAAGTATTGTCACTGATTTTACTGTAAAGCAAATATATGCTGCAGTGCAAACTTTAAATTTAAAACATAAGTAGTTTAGCATAAAAGCAATTAATTTTATTATTCTTAATATCTTTCAGCTAAGTGGCTGAAACGGTACTAAGAAGGTATTCTATAATGCACGTGACAGAGAATTCTACAGACTTTGATTTTAATAGTAATGTTTCATATGGAATTTGAGCAATGAGGATGTGCATTAACTATTGCACACTTTGTTCAACCTTCATCAAGTGGATCACTAGATATGCCCTAAACAAACAACTGTCACCGCTGGAAGTCCTCCGAGACGACACTACTCTTAAGGAAGCACCCAAAAAAATCTGACGAAATGGACTTACCATGCGAAATGGGGTGAAAGGACGTAGTTTCCAAAGCACCCATCAACTTGCGCTGCTAAATGCAGTGCCTTGAAAAAAAGAAAAAAAAAGTCTGCTTGCTGATTTATTTATAAAAAAGTTGTACATTGTCATACAAGAAATTAAATAAGAAACAGAATTTCTACATGAGAAGGTGGTGCAGCAAACTTAATTATGTCAGAAGAAGGTGCTTTCTTCAGGGGAAAACAAAAAGTGCTCACTAATGCTGTCCTGTCAGAGGGGGAAAATTTTGTTTTTAAAATTAGTCTTGCTTCTTAATTTTAAAAGCGGAATACCTACTTTTAATTAATGTAAACAGTTGAAATATATGCATCTACATTATTATACACTAACGTCAATGCTTTTGTTAAGTTTGTTAATTCTGTTGGTTCTAGTGTTGTTTTCCCATTGTTAGTTGCCATCGCTTAACTTTTGTTTTTAAGTTTTGGCAACTTCTGCAATTTTTTCAGTTGACGTAATAGTTGTTGTGATGGATGTATTCCAGGTGTTTGTCGCCGAGTTTTCCGAACCATTTTCCTATTATATTAACTTTAAACAAACGTTAAATTCAATAGTTTTACAACCTTTAGTTAAATGATTTACTTCATTTTTTAAATTATGAGTTTAAAAAAAATAAATAAAAAAAAAAATCGCAGAAGGGTTTTAAAAAAAGGAACTTAAAATCTACCAGAAAAATGCTCAATTATCTGCGGAATAAGGTGGCTTAGTAACCGCGGATAAGCGAATAGCACGAATAATCCGAATAATAGGTAAAAAACG
Organism: Uloborus plumipes; assembly: GCA_038373865.1. Taxonomy (NCBI): domain Eukaryota; kingdom Metazoa; phylum Arthropoda; class Arachnida; order Araneae; family Uloboridae; genus Uloborus; species Uloborus plumipes. Next base: position 7,947 of record JAXGGA010014839.1, on the reverse strand, counting down.
ATACAAGTGCATACAATAGCTAAAAATATCATTAACAGACACACATGTTTAATTTATAGCTAAAAATAATAACACTGGGTGTGAAAAATATATATTAAAGCTGAAAACGAACATCAACACAATTATAAGTTTAAAAAACATTTAATGACCATAATATTAGTTAATATTGCAATTTTTTTACAAAAAAGTTGGGAAGTTGTTTTTGTTTTTTCATTTTAAAACACTCCTTCTTAATTTGTGATTGAAGTTTTTTCAACAGCATCTTGTCTCACAACAATGTATCATAATGTCTAAAAGTAGAGTTTGCACTACTAAAGCAAAATTGGGTGCATTTTTCTACATTCAGTTCTTTCAGCTTTTGAATCTAATTTTTGTGCTAACCCCCTTTTTTACTTCCTTAAGTTTCACTCAAAAATTTCGGTATAAATTTTGATTTTGCTTACCCCCTAATGATTGTTGAGTTTTTTTGACCGGTCAGCATGTGCATATGTACCAACCAACATATAAACAGCCGAAAAATTTTTTCGACCATCTCCGAGTTAATTGCGACGAGTTTTCTCGTAACGTCTGTATTTACGTCTGTATGTATGTGCGTATGTATATAACATAACTCAAAAACCGTAAGCCATAGAAGCTTCTAGTTTTGGCTCTGAGGGGGGTCTAGTTGCTCACCACCTCTTGTGGTTGCATTCGAATGTTCATAAGGGGGTCTGTTACCCCTTTTTGGGGTAAATCAGTGTTAATTTCAATGCAGACTGAAGTGATATGATTTGGCGCTACCACTTGGCGATATATAGCCAAGCTTTTAGTCGGCAAGTGTCTGTCGCCAACGTGAACTTGCGAAAATAGGGGCGATACTTTGCGAAAAATCCACTGAATGATGTTAAATTCGGCGATATTTAGAAAATGAATCATTGTAAAACCTTCTAAACACTTAAGGCATCTATTATGAAATTTATGCGTAAAAAAAGTAGTGTGGGGTCTACATCAGATCTTTTTCATTGAAGTGACATGACGTCTGGTTTTACTCCACCAATGATCCCTAGTAAATCTAATGATCCCTATTGCAAATGCCGACAAAAGTGCTTAATAATAGTATAATTCAATTAATCAACATTTCCCCTCTCAATCGGATAAGGATATTTACTGACTAATTTTGGTCCTTAGAAGTTGTCTTCATTTCTCTTATCTTTCTTCTTAACTAAAAAGTATGGCTTTGCCCCACTATCCCCAGCCCGAAATAACACTTACTGTTTATGCCTTCAAAAGCATGTAATCTAACTGAGGCTTTTACTATCCAAACCAGCTTAATCCATTTGTCTCCAAAAGTGTTTTATTTTTACATTAATCTGATACATTTTTCTCTATACTATCACGCCACGGATCGATTTGGAAGGAATTCATCTGAATCAAGTCAGAAACGGCTGCCAAAAAAAAAAAAAATCACTTTACTACAGAACCTGCCTAGTCCATGCTTTTATAATAGAGCAATGCCGCCTTTACTTATATGAAAACCAAATTTCAAATATAATTTATTTTTTGTAATCAAAGAATCCGCACCATAATTTTGTATATATAACATTAAATTCTGCAAGAGAAAACAAACTGCGGATTTTTAACGAACCAAATTGTAATTAAGTGTGCTTAAAGTTAAATTGCTACACCGTAACGGTGAATTCGCCCTATATCGTCACAGTAAAAAAGTATGATTAGCAACAACGACATTACTATAATTATTTTGCTTAATCAACTTACATTTTTGATTGAACAAAATAGTACACATTTTAAAAGTGAGAAACCACATTAATTTAATTGAAATTTTAATAGAAAATTAATACATTTAAATAAACTATTGATGATTCATTTCAAACCAAGTTCAATCCAAATTACTTTGTATGTAAATAATTAGACAATAATGCTGATTTAAAAATGGTGACAAAAATGTAGTCATACTTCTAATGTTTTTCACAACAAATAAATAATGGACAGATAGCGATTTTTTTTCTTGTCTCTCTAGCTATTTAAAAAAAATCGGACTGAGCAGGTTTTGATAGTCAATGCTTCAATTAAGGGGGAAAACTGCCAAGTCAATAAAAAAATCTGCCAAACATACTGTTTAAATAAACTGAAATGAAGAAATGTTGTGTAAATTAGCAAGAAAACCAGAGTTCTGAGCATCATTGATGGACAGAAATAGAGAAACGTGAAACGTTATGCAATTTAAAATGATTTCGAAAGTTAAGAGATTTTCTTCTTAGTGTCGTGTTAGATATTAAAGCTCATGTATAATGCAAGGAGAAACGGGAGTTTTAACGTTCATCCATAATTCAAGAATGGAGAACTTTCTTAAGAGGAGCTGTTGCACAAAATTTTGATGGAAAATGTCGAAAAAATTTTCTTTTTTTTTTTTTTTGAATAAGCAACGTTTTGATTCGGTACATGTCGTTAGACTCTATAGTACACAAAAATTCTATGTATAGTTAAACATTATAGATATTAAGACGTTAAACTAATTTTTAGCAGAAAAAAGCCAGTCATGAAGGTAAATGTAGCGGCTGATTTTTTAATAATTTTGAATTTAAAGGGTTTTTTTTGTCCAAAAATAGAATAGCTATTTCTGTAAATGCTTATGACAATGCAGTCATAATACAGCTTTAAGATTTTACTTTAGGGGTCTTTTTGAAATTAATTTTACCTTCATGATAATTATGCTTTTTACAACTCATTAACACGAGAGAGGACATTCAAGAGACTAATTTATCATTTACTCAAGTATAACTATACAAATATGAATTAATAAGCAAACATTTTTTTAAACAAATATTCAAAAATAAATAAATTAATTAATTAATTAAATAAATAAAAATTTAAAGAACTGCATACACGTGATTTGAGGTTACAATGAATCGTTTTCAATGTACATAATGTTTTGAGCATTGAGCTGCAAGTAATCGGAAGGAAATCAAAAACATTAATTTCGCCTCAACTTAATAAAGTGTTTTTTTTTTTTTTTTATCTCCAATGCATATACATGCAATTATTGTTGCACAATTGAGGCGTTTTTTTTTTCTGTACCTCAGAACCAGACTAACGTAAGTCCATTTTCGTAATTTTTCGGTAGAGGGGAGAAACGATTGTCGATTACATCGTTTTTCCCCTCTACCGAAAAATTACGAAAATGGACTTACGTTAGTCTGGTTCTGAGGTACAGTTTTATGGACGCTATTTTCAGTTTCATCGCCTACACACCTTCAGCTATTCTGCCGTGCTAAGAATCCTAAATACTAAAAAAATCCTCCTAAATACTAAATACCGCGCCTCCTAAATACTAAATACCTGCAACTTTCTGGGTTTTAGCACAGAGCAAAGTTTCGCTCTTGGTTCACGATACGCTGCCATCTAGCGGAGTTCTTCGAGAAAGAGAAATTAACGATTGGTTCATTTCTAAATTTAAATTTAAAAATCAACCAATAAAAAAAAATCGAATATTGTTTGGATCTATACCCAATAGCTGCAAAATGCCCTTGGTTCACAAAGCACTGACATCTACCGGAGTTCTTCGAGAAATTTACGATTGGTTCATTTCTGAATTTAAATTTAAAAATTAACAATAAAAAAAATAATAACAGCATTATCGGATTGCCACAAGGTGGCACTTAAAGTGGAACCAACGACTACCGTAGCAAAGCAAATGTAATAGGCATTTAGTATTTAGGAGGCTTAGGCTAAGCACAAAAGTCGTATCTGCACTTTTTAACAAAATTGAGTAATCTTTGAGCAAGAAGCAAAATTTGAAAGAGTTTTTTCTCAGTTTGAGCTCGACTGCAGATACCACTTTTGCGCTTAGCACGGCAGTATTATTGAAACAATGAAGAGCTTGACGTGCTAACCAGGATAAACTACGACTAGTGTAAATATGAAAAAATGCCAGTGGGTACTAATCGAAGGAGCACCTCGAGACTTATTTTTGAGTTTGAAACTATGTGCCCTCATCCGTCCGTTATCGAGACATAAGGTCTTAAAATCTCCATATATTATTTCTCTTAAGCCGAATCCTATACCCGGTCGAAACTCGCTCATTTCTTTATCGAATTGCATGAAAATTTATGATTTTGAAGCTTATCCCGCGGGCTATTGACGAAAATTAGACCCACCCTCTAAAAAGTATCAGTTCGTTTTCTATTCGAACTTCAATTTTTGGGCACAAAATTTGTTCTATCTAGCGAAATAATTGTCGTATCGTCTCCATTTTGATTTCATTCGAAAGATTAAAAAAAAATGCGTTCTTTAGAACGTTTCTCCGCTAGCGCCGCGAAACGAGAATCTCGAAAATCCTCGTTTAAGCGACTTATAAGCGATTGAAGTTTGAAAATTTTTTGCTCAACTGTTAAAATCGTTACCATTGTTGCTCAAATCAATTTTAAATGCGACATTTCAAGCCAAGGCTTAGCTCGGTAAGCCTTAATTGTAACTTTTATTGTTTCAAAATACTATGGTAGTTTTGCAATAACGTTAGTATTTTGTAGCCTTGGGTATTTGATTTTAATATAGGGTATCACTTTTGTAGTAGTTGTAAAAGTGAACGTGTCTTTGATCTCTTTGAAAAGTTGTCAGAACGACGGCAGTTGATGGCGATGTTGTGCAATTGTCGTATTAAATTTTAAGTTTAGAGTTTTTTTGTTTTTTTGTGCGGAATTCCGCACGGGTCACCTAGTCTTATGAAATTTTAAGAAAAGAGACAGACTTTATGACTTGGCGAGAAATTGATCCCGCTATTTCGCCATCTGCCAGAGCAGTACATTTATATACGAATCATGTGAGATATGTTTGCTATTACTAATTTAAAATGCCGCAAGGTGGCGCTTAAAGTGGAACCAACGACTACCGTAGCAAAGCAAATGTAATAGGCATTTAGTGTTTAGGAGGCTTAGACTAAGCACAAAAGTCGTATCTGCACTTTTTACCAAAATTGAGTAATTTTTGAGCAAGAAGCAAAATTTGAAAGAGTTTTTTCTCAGTTTGAGCTCGACTGATGATACCACTTTCGCGTTTAGCACGGCAGTATTATTGTAACAATGAAGACCTTGACGTGCTAACCAGGAAAAACTACTACTAATGTAAATATGAAAAAATGCCAGTGGATACTAATCGAAGGAGCACCTCCAGACTTATTTTTGAGTTTGAAACTATGTGCCCTCGTCCGTTTGTTATCGAGACATAAGGTCTTAAAATCTTATGAAATTTTAAGAAAAGACACAAACTTTATGACTTAGCCATCTGCCAGAACAGTACATTTATATACGAATCATGTAAAATATGTTTGCTATTATTATTTACCCCCTATATTTCAAACATTTACACCCCTAATTTTCCACGAATCAATGCAAAAAAAAAAAAAGTTTTATAATGATTCATTTTTTAAACATCGCCGATTTTAACATCATTCGGTGGGTTTTTCGCAAAATATCGCCAATTGCGCCAATTTGAACTCAAATTCAAAAAATTATTTTTTCGCCATATTTGTCGCCAGCTTGGCGACATGTCGCATTTAGCACGGATTTATCCCCAAAAAGGGATAAAAGACCCCCTTTAGAAAAATAGAATGCAATTACAGGAGGAGATGCACAACCAAGACCCCCCCCCCCTTGGAGTCTACATAGTAAACTAGAAGCTTCTACGGCATACTGTTTTTGAGTTATGCGACATACATACATACGCACATACGTAAGTATATACAGACGTCACGAGAAAACTCGTCGTAATGAACTCAAGGATGGTCGAAAAGGCTTTTTCGGCTATTTATATGTTGTTAGGTTCGTAGGCACGCGTTGAGGGGTCGAAAAAACTACTCAACATTCATTCAGGAAGAGCAAAACCAAAATTTAGACCGAAGTTTGAGTGGCATTTTTTTCGCGAGATTACAATGCCATCTTTACAAGATAAAAGGAAGTAAAAATAACTATGTATGTATAATGTATATCTAAAATAGTTTTGTAACACACTTTTTTACCAGTGTAGAACTTTATTAGAAGCTAAATGTACTATCGTAGGAACTTTTCCTTGAATTTCTGAACCTTTTTTCCCGACCCAATACCAGAAGCACACTAAATTACATTATAGACAAATACAGATGCATCAATTTCTATTTGATGAAATTTAACAGTTCATCGGATTACAGCAGGCAGCTGCTCAAAAATCCCACAAGCACAGCAAAAACTATCTTTTTATACGTTAAATATAACATTCTTCTTTCTCCAAGAATATTAGTAATTAACTCTATCTGTGTGACGTTGCTTAGATAAACAACGAGGACAAGAAGATATATCGATGGTAAACAATGTTTAATTCAACTCAATACTTGCTAAGAAAAAACTATCTCGATAATTATCTCTAATTACTTAATGATGTTTCGTTGTCAGTCTTCCTAATGGAGATAGAATAATGTCGAGGGATATTTTTAGCGGGAAAGAAAAATTCTAATTTGGAGTTTTTTTTCTGCACTTAAGAAATTCAAACACCCGGAGACAGAAATAATTTATGCGGTCTGATATTTTTTATCTTATTTAATATGCTATGTATTTTCATGAAGTAAAAAGGTACTTAAGGTTTTATGTTTTTATATGGATTACACTCTTTATACAGCTTTCTTTGAATTAACGATTCTCTTTAGATTTAACTCAAAAGAGAAGACTTCTGTTGGTTAAAATGTCTTTTGTAGATAAGGGTGTCCCGATAGGAGGCCTTAACAGGTCGTTGTGACCACCTAAAATGTCTCAAATTTTGGCGAACGATTTAGCGAACTTGGAGACAGCATTGAAATATCACATTGTTTTTCCTTTGATGATGGTTAATATATTTCGTCAATCGATGTAGGACTGTGTAAATACTCGTATTTCATCATTCGGCAAGTTGCAGAGTTTTATTCAGTAAATTGATAATTATTCAATTTTTTACAATTTAAAACAATTTTTTGTGATATGTTTGGAAGTGGCCGATTTTTACGTATCAAATTTTTTCTGGTAGTATTTGAAGCTTTTTGCAAATTGTCTTTCAAGACTTGAAATAATTGATGTCAATGAACATTTTGCTTCCTTTCATTTAGTAAATTTGTTGCAGGTTTTAAAAAAATATTAAAAATCTTGATTTTTTTTCAAAATAAATATAATTTTAAGTAAAAAATAAAAGAGAGTCCTCGCAAATTACACTTTTTCTCTCCCTGTATATGTATATTTGTAGACACACACACTCATATATATATATATATATATATACATGAGAGGGGGGGGAGTTCATATGATAAAACAGGTGTAATCTCACAATGTAAACTCAACTCAACATGGCCTACTAACTACGGAACCTAGATATTTGTTTTGGCATATTTTTAGATTTCGTCGCAATTTTAGTACTTTTGACTTTCTTTATATAAAAATAGCTGGTAAACATATATATATTTATATATAATGATATTAGTAAGATATAACAGATCATAAAATTTTATTACGTTGAGTCAGTCGACAAAGTGAAGTACACTGCAAATTACCTCATGCTTATATTACTGGAATTGAAGCAGTAATAAAATCTCACATCATAAATTCAATTCTGCAAAAGCCAGTTGAAGACTCAACACTTAATATCCAGCTTCTTTCGAAAAACAAGATATTGCGTTATGACCCCAAAGAAAAAACGCCATACAACGCAGACCTTTCTTCCAAAACGACATTTTTAATAGGCAATAAAGTAAAGAAGCATTTGTTTCCTCAGCGTAATAACATTTCACTCAAACTGTCCCCTCTCATGCTTTATGCATTCACATCTTGTTATTGCAGCCTTTATTATGATTTAACGACGGTGAAATTGACTATAAATATTCTGTGTGAGTTTCAGATTGAAAATTTATTTTTTATAATGACGGCCATTGCCAGTGTATGGCCTTCTCTCACATGGTTT
>JAXGGA010014838.1:0-30912 GCA_038373865.1 Uloborus plumipes | reverse complement strand
TAAAATGGCCGATTAATCGGTCAAGCCTATTATTGATCAGGATGATTATTTTAATTACTACCAATTTCACCATCAGCTTTTTTTGTTTTGTTTTTTTACTTTCTTTTACACAATTCCGATTTCAGAAATAGTTACTAATTTATTTCTAAAAGAAGAAATATTTTTCTTCATTTTTCAAATTTCACTAAAATAATTTCACTATTGTATCCAATTTCTTTCAACCAATTTTCCTGTTAGGGTCATTCCGCGTGAAATGAGCAAATCGGCTGTGGCACACATGTCACAGATTTCAATCATTTTTTTATTCAAGTAAATCATGCATATCTATGAAGAAATGCTAAGTATGAAAGTTTAAAAACTGTTGCTTTGCTATTGACATCAGAAAGTAAGGCTTACGCTAAGCCTAAATTTTCACTGTTCATGACAGCCAGTTTGTGACTCAATAATTCCGTAATAGTGCAGCAGATATATGACAAAGAAAAGTGAATTGTGCCTTTAATGATAGAAGCATATAACTTGGTGTGCATATACTACGTATAATTACGAGTCGTTTTGGATACGCGGCCATCTGAGATTTCGAATATTTCAGTAATGGCGGACGTTCGAAATGGTGGCCCCTGAATATATTTTATGTGCTTCTTTGTTTCGATATTCACAAGGTTAATAGCGTATGTTTCGAAAAAAAATCATAGAGTTTAATATCCTTTTCTAATAAAGTTCTATCGCATTGTGTGTTTTAAGTGGATTTTAACTTTTACCGCTAGGGGGCGCTTTATAGTTCTTTTTTAATCGTCCAAAATGCGCAGTAGATATGTGACCAAAATTGATGGAATTTTGTCTTCAATAGTAGACGCTTACAAATTTAGAGAAAGATAATAAAAAAAACTCATGTTTGTGAAAATTACAACACCATGAAGGAATCGTCATAATTAAATGAAATTTAATACACAGCTGAGTGATAGTGGTCGAAAAAAATGATCAAACTTAGAAAGCCAACAAATAATTTAAAAATATTGAAATTAGTATTTTGTGTAGCCAGCACGCGCTGCAAAAAGTACTGCTACGCGACGTGGCATGGAGTCAAACAATTTTTTTATGTCTGCCTGTTCAATAGCATTCCATACTGTTTGTATGCGTACCCAAAGTTCGTCTATAGAAGCAACAAGACGAGGATCACGAACGAGACCCCGACCAACGAAATACCACACCCGTTCAATCGGCGACATATCTGGGGAATACGCTGGGCAGGGAAGAAGCTGTACTTGCTGCGATGCAAGGAAGGATTGAACTGTCCTAGGGACATGAGGGCCAGCATTATCCTGCTGAAATACAGCGCCAGACAAGCCTTGAAGGAAGTTTGGGGCTGTAGAACTTCATTGATGTCCCGGTTGCTGTTCAGGCTAACTACAATTCGTAGCAATTGAGATCGTTCGTGATATGATATGGCACCCCAGGCCATGATTCCAGGTGTTCGTTCACTGTGACGTTCGACAATGCACTCTGGAAGGTGGCGTTCACCAGCATAGCGTCGGACGCGAATGCGGCTATCATGATGCCACAAATTAAAGCGGGATTCGTCACAAAACACAACATACTGCCAATCAGCACGCCAGTCCTTATGCTGATTAGCCCATTGTTGCCGCAGGTGGCGATAGTTTAGCGTGAGCGGGATCCTGCACTATAAAGGAGTCTTTGTGCGCAGTCAACGCTGCATCAGACGTCTACGAATTGATGAAGCACACATTAAAATACTTGTAGCAGTTGACCACTGTGATGCCAGTTGTCTGGAAGAAGCTATACGGTCCGTCAGTACCATGCGGATAAGGTGTTTATCATTGTGCGCTGGCGTCACTTTTCAGGGTCCACTCCCGGATTTCCGAGCTTTCCAGCACTCGTGCGTTCACTGCTTCAAAACACGCATCAATGTGCTGCTGTTACGCTGCACACGAGCGGCTATTTCAAGATAAGACAATCCAGCTTCACGAAGGCCGATGATCCTCCCCCGTTTAAACTCCGTAAGCAACGTCTCATCTAACGTTTATCACTAGCAGATAACCACCTATAACCATACACACCTTGCTGCAGCCGTCCATTTATTCGGATAAATCTGGCGTTCAGAGGGCGCTGCTCAGCGTACGCATGCGCTACGCTTCTAAAATTCTAATCATTTGCATATCTTACCCTACTTTGCATTTGCTGAAAATTTCAGCCCATTCGCACAAGTCCTTCATGGTGTTGCAATTTTCACAAACATGAGTTTATAATTACGAGGAGCACACCCTTTATGCATGAAACTAGCCGGGTACCCGGCCCTGCCCGGGTTTCGGCCGGGTATGGTGTTTCAGTGACACTCGTTCATGAATTTTTCAACATTAAAGTGCATATCTATACACACAATGGCTACTTCTGTAAACAATGGCAATTTTTTCTGACTGGACAAACTAAAAAACTGTATTACACACCATAAATACAAATGCAAGCTACAAATTATGTTTAGGTAAATTGGAAATGTTATAAACTTAGTACAGGGTGCGGCGGAGAAACTTGCAGACTTGAAAAGTCAACTAAGGGAAAAGTACATCATGTATCAGTTTACTACTTTTTATAAGATATGGTACCCATTAAGAATTTTTATATTAGTTAGATTTAAAAATTACATCGGGAAGAATGACGGCCCCTGTTAATGATGCACTCATGTATCCTAGATTTGTTGCACTCTTTCGAGCATATCGACTGATGGGATGTTGGTGATAGTAAGCCGGATGTTGTTCTCCTGGCGTTGCAGGGTCCGGGGCTTGTCGTTGTAAACGATCGATTTGAGATACCCCCATAAAAAATAGTCACAGAGTGTCAAATCGGAAGAGCGGGCCGGCCACGGTACGTCACCTTTCAAGGAGACGTTATCACTCAACTGGTGAACCACAGCAAGTTTGTAGGGATGAAACTGGAGTTCGTTGTGAAGAATTCGTCTCATTGTCCAATCGAAAATCCCCAAAGCAGCAGCGTGTTTACTCGCCGAACGCCTGAGAGAGCGCAAAAACGACTCCCTCACTTTTTGACGTTTTCTAGGGTTCTGGAAATCCGTTGACCTCCTGGGCCTCTGTTTGTCACACTCTCACTTTCCCTGAATGTTTTCACCCACAAAACAGTCGATTCCCAGCCAAGAATGGGAGCAACGGGCTGAATTTTGAACCGAGTTCGGAAGGCACGTTGAGTGGCGACCACCGAAAGATTATTTGAAAAGTAAGATTCGGCGGCGAACGCTCATTGCTCCTTTGTCCAACGCATGGCGACAACTAAACTATGAGATAACAAAAATTCAGGACCCTCTCTTTAAAATGACTCTTCGCACTCCTTTCTGACCACTCCTTGCTAACTAGCATCCAATTAAAATCAGCAAGTTTCTCTGTCGCACACTGTAAAATCAATCGCACTGGAGTCGAGTATTTCCAAACATTACACGTAAAATAAGTCCAAATCATTAGTTTATATCCTTGTGACTACATTGGTGAAAACATCTTACGTACCTAACTTAGAAATTGTTTGACTATAAACATTTTCTGTTCTCTAACTGCTGCCAAAATCAATTATCTTTTTTTTACCCCGTTAGCGATTATTGGCACAGATGAATCTAAAAATCCTAAGAAAGCAATAAATTTCATACTTACTCCAGAGAAGCCTTGGTTCACATTTTCATTATGATCACTATTAATATTGCTGTTGCCAGGCAACAAATTTTGCAACAATGGACTGAACATTTAATTATTTAATGGGGAAACTACATGATATTTACTATTTTCCATCATAACTTTTTAAACTAAGCTTTTTAGAAATAAATTATAGCTTATCCTGCTCCCTGTTACTGCAGCTATCTACGGTGAAAAAATGGTTAAAATCGGTCCAGTAGTTTTGAAGTTTACCCCGGACATACGCTTCCAAAAGTAGTCTTTTATGTATATAGATAACGATAACTCTGTACAGTTTTAACATTTGTCATTTAACATGATTTAAAAAGGTTTAAAGGAACTCTAAAGATATTCAGAGGAAGCTTTGGATTTCAATATCCTCCCTCTCTTTTGGATATCAGTTCTCTAGTTGTGAACCGGAGCCTCCCCCTCACTCAAAACCTTTACCCTTTCTCCCACCCTCTTCAAAACGTTAAATTCAATAAATGTTTACTTCACTGCTTATACAATGCAGGTTATTGAAAATATAAAGACATTTGCATATATATGATAAAACAAGGACATCAACTAAAAATGTTCAAATTTGGAGAATTTGTGAAACTTTGAGAAGCTGTATCTCAAAAACTATTACAGCTAGCAAGTCCATTTTGGTATCAACTTGTAGAAAATTTAATGTAGTTTAAATATGTAATATATGATGTTTGTCAAAAACGTGCTCTTTCATGGTCAAAATGGGGAAATTTCGAAAAAAGTACGAAAATTTAGCAGTTTGACGGCTGCCATTACTCCAATAGACGAAATCTCAGATGGCCGCGTATCCAGAATTAAATCATTTGATGTGTAGTATACGTGTGCCAAGTTTCATGTTTCTATCATTAAAGGCACAATTCGGTCACATATCTGCTGTACTATAAATTGTAAACATACATTTAAAACGAAAATATGTTCACGTTCTCTGGTGAAATTTCTATTAGGAAAGTGGAAAGCTAAATTTATTTGAAGCTTTCATTAATTCTGAGATATGGACAAATATTGAAATCTTGCCAGTTTATTTCATATTTCAATCATATTCATATCTCTTTTGATGAAAAAATAAGAAAAAAAGCAATACAGAGTGTAAAACTATCTATTACTAAAAACCTGGTCGAAGTGAGTAATTGGTGCCAAATTCGGAAAAGGAAAAAACTTAGCTTTTTGAATCACAAAATGATTCCTTGAAACCCCGAAACACGTGTATGCAATTATCTAAAAGGTTTATGGGATTTAACGCTGCAATATTTTGCATCTTTAAAAAAACGATGTTAAGTAGAGACATTATAACTAAATACTAAAGAAAAATAATAGGTACTATACTTAGACCTTTTTCTACTGCAGATTTGAGCATATTTAATTAATTTGAGCATAAAAAATCATCAAAAATTTGCTTACTTTTGGACACAATATAACCAAAATATGAAACAGTAATAGCTTAAATGCATTCAAACACAAAAACAAAAATGTGAATAAACTCTCATCACAACGGATGACAAATTAATATAAACCCTACAAACATAGACGGTATTAAATAAGCATCAAAAATGTAAGTGGAACCAACTCGTTTTTAATAACGGGGTATCACACTTAAGAGGACTCGTTCAACGCAGCTTTCAATATACCCGCAACTTCAACTTTTCATTCAACTACCTATCAGACATAAAATAGCACACGGAAGTTTTCTGGCTAAAGTTCACTAGAGAGTAGAACTTGCGGTTGAATTTGGAGTGGCGTTGAACAATTTTTTTTATATGCGAAACCCACTTAAGCAATAAAAAAAGTAAAAAAAAAGAAATTATTTTAAATTTGCAAGTTCAGTCGGTGAGCCCTCTTGTTTAACTGTCAGACAAAATACATTTAATTTGCGTATATCCAGAAGCCAATAAACATATTGATTTTCTGTTGAATTCTCTAATGAAATCAATTAAGATTGGACAAGATTAAAGATTTCCCCATTGGGTTCCTAGCGGAACAAGGACAAATGGATAAAATGCCTCGAGTGACAACTTCGTGTGGCTATCATTTGTTTCGCTGCGACCGTAACTTGCAATCTCCATGTTTTCTTTCAGCATTGGTAATCGATATGAATGGACAGTATTATCCAATTACTGTAGTCTTATTTAACTGATTTGTTTCGTAGTTTTTCTAGAGATTTGCGTTTTAAACAAAACTTTTCTATTCCGGTGATTTTTGTTTCGATTTAACTTGGAAAGATCACTTTCGTTTTGTTTGCGAACGTTTTTCTTCGAAGTAAGCTAGATCGTAAAAGTTTGTTTAACAATGCATTTAACTGCTTTGTTTTCAGAATAAGAACTTCTTTATAGCAAACACTATAACATTATTCTTTGTAAATGTTTGGCTTTTTATTTAATTACTTGTTTGTTTTAACTTAATGTTTTCACATTTTTTCTCGTAGAATTTTATTTCGATTATTATTTTCTTTTTGTGCCTCAGCTAAGTCACGAATCTAAACTAATTAATTCATTAGTTTCCTTTATTTTTTTTAAATGATTTTGATAGAAAATAAGCCATTTTTCTTGGAGAAGTGAAATTGTCAAAATAACTTATCTTTTTCAAAATGAACAAAATGGAAATTTTTTTCAAAAATTGAGATGTAAGAAAAAAAAGAACAATGCATTTTAAGGAATAACTTGCATTGAAACATTTTTACAGTGTATTTACAGTAAATTTGTACCTTTTAAAATAGTGGTTTTTTTTCCCTCTCGTGAAACAAAACGAAAAGTAAAATGCTTTTCAGACGAAATATTTTCTACTAGACTATTTAAAATATTTTTAATCAAATGAATGAATAAATTTAAAAAATGAATAAATGTATGAGTAAACAATGGAAAAATAAACGAATAAATGAGTTTGTTAATCAACTAATACCATAAAAAACTAAATGAGTCATCAAAATAGCCACTGAGTTAGAAAGTAAGTAAACTAATTAATAAAGGAGTGTAAGGGCCCTGCTCCACATCAGCAGAAAACGCGAATGAAACCGAAGGCAGAAACCGAAAATCCGGGTACTTTCCATAGGAACACCTTTAATCCATTTCACATTTCTGCATTATTTTTCTGCTTTACGTCAATGTGGAGCAGGGCCCTAAGGGAATTACTTAATGAATACGTACCGTAAAGTCGGGTTACTTGGACCCACAAGGAGGTTAATTGAGCCCACAGTAAAATGATAAAATCTGGGTTTGGTACTAGCATTAGAGACTGCAGAGTGCTTCTACCTAGAGGAGAAACGAGGAACTACGTGCAAGTCTTCAACTAATAAGTACCAAACCTAGATTTTATCATTTTACTGTAATGGGCTCAAGTAACCCCTTAGGGTCCAAGTAACCCGACTTTACGGTACGTAAGTGATTGTAAAAATAATTGAATAAGTAAACTAAATGAACTATATACATCACTTTGCCAAATCCACTTTGTTCCGCTTGAGTAATTGTGAAAATGGCACTTTCAAGGGTGCCATACGGAGTCTAGTGATACCCTTAAGGGGGTGCCACTGGTGCTCCAACATTTCACCCATAAGGTGCCTTGTGCAACTGGTAGTTTTCACAGTGTGTGGTTGCAATATATTTTCATACACCTCTCGTATGATAAGAATCAGAAAAATGCATAAGGGCGATTCTCTGTAAACCGGTAATTGGCTGTCCGGACTGAGTATTTTAAAAACAATAACGTGTAATAAAGTAATTATCGCTCCTAATACAAGTAAAGCATTAATACTTTGTGGCCCAATTGTATTTGGAGTGATAACAATTTATTTATTTTTTTCTAGAAATTATCTCAGCGCCAAAAACACAGTCCCCTGGCTGTCCCAATCCCATAGTCTAACTGTTAAAGATAGTATTTCAAAAAACCTATAAACACTACATAAATTTGGCAATTAATATCTAAAAATAGAATAATGAAGCTATATTTTTCTTATGAAATAAGGTACAATTACGTATTTCTAAAACTTAAAATTGTCATGTAAATTCTGTCCGGAGTTTTTTCAAACAGTCCCCTGCAACAAATTCAAAGCTGTAATACGAAAAATCTATATCTTTTGCAAATTCTTTTTGTCATGAAATTTAAAGTAATCAGTGTGAATTTGCCGAAATCGCCGAGAACGGTGTTGAAACGCTACTTTGCTTAGTTTGAGAGCCACATTTGTGATGAAAGTATGCATCAGGGTCGTTGCAAAAACAGTCCTCTGGGAAGTGATTTTATTAAAGTCAATTAATTTAATTATAAAACATATTAGTTATTATGTCCACGATTTGTGCCTAAATTTATAGGTAGTCTCGTAACTAATTATGTTCCAATAGTTTTGCAGATATTCCGCAACAAAGAGCAAAAACACAGTCACCTGGCACAGTCCCCTGCCTAGTTATACTAGGCGGGGGACTTACCCCCTATCATGATTTATCAGAAAAACACAAACTTCAACTAGCCCTCTTTCAAACCAAAGTAATAGATTCATTTTCTGAGAAATAGTATTATAATTATACGAACATTTCAAGAAACCGTCCCCGGACAGATTTCGTGTAAAAAATGACGAGTTTACAGAGAATCGCCCATAAAACACTTTAAGAAATAAAAATGTAGCTATATTTCAGTTTGTAATTTATATAAAAAAACTAGCAAGGGTATAGGAAACATTAACTAAAAAATAATTACTTCTAAGATTCATATTTTACACGCTCAGAAGTTTCCTTTCATACATAATAGAAAAGTACAAAGAGGTTTAACGAAACGAATCAGAAATATTCTTAAAATCAATATCGCTTCATGAAGTTCTGCTGACAGTAAGAAAATAAAAAAACGAGAATATAATAGAACACAACCCATTTTTCGCGTAAAACACTGAGCGGATAATAATGATTTAATTCCTTTTCACCTCAATCAATCAACATGCGTTAATTACCTTCCACGTTCAAACTGTCATAAACTATATTTAATCCCTTTTGGCTCAAAAACGGTTAAAGACAATTCACTTCAACGAACAATAAGTTTCCTCATCTTCAAAAAAAAAAAAAAAACAGAAGACACAACATGATAACCGAAATGCCCATAATTAAATTTAGACTCTACTACGTTGTACTGCCACAAATTCCTAAAAAGCAGCGGATTTTGGTGTGTGTGGGGGGGGGGGGATTTTGCACGGAATGCAGGATTATCGAAAACTGTTAAAAGTGACAGTTTTGAGATCTCATTATACGGGCCATCTATCGTGCACAGGAAATGCGGAGGAATTAAATCGATGTTCTAACTGATAAAAGAGGGCATGTCGAAATCCTTTTCGTTTACGAGTCATTAAATTCGAATGCTAAGCAATTATTTGCACCCAGCCACTGCGCTAATAATCGATAATTTGAACCATTAACACGCAGGAAGTAATTCTAGTTGACTGCACTTAAACAATTGCAGGCCAGTTTCCGTTTATTAATGAAAGAGTTCTACAAGTTTGCTCGAAATCTTCTTTCCTCATCAGTAAAAAATATAGGTTGCAATTAGTCATTTCTACATTGCTCATAGTTGTAAATAATGAATGCTGTTTTTACAGTATAATACAGCTCATTTTATAGTAATAAACTGTAAAAATTGCTCATTTTACAGTAATAAACTGTCAAATTTCTAATTTTACAGTACTCTACTGTAAGACTGCTAATTTTAGTTTATTACCGTGACTTTTACAGTTTTAAACTGAAACCTCTGCTGCCAGTATTATACTGTTGTTTTTACAGTACAATACAGCTGAATTTTACGGCAATAAACTGTAACATTGCGAACTTTACAGTAAGAAACTGTTAAATTGTTATATTACACTGCAACGTTTCTTGACAAAAACGTGACGTTTGCGTTACGTTAGCATATGAAAAATAAGTTAGATAAAACGTCACAGCCTACTTGGCGAATTAGAGGAGATCGCTGACTGCTTGTGAGCTCTTATTAGCTCCGCCCGTAGTGACGCTCAGAGTCAAGTTAAGTTGCTGTCTAGTATAGTTTTATAATTTATTACTGTGCATTTTACAGTTTTAAATTGGAACCTCTGCTGCCAGAAAAAAACTAAAAACAGCAGTTCATTTTTTGCAGTGTAGACACAAATCAACCGTGAGGTATTTTCCATCTTTTTGAGACTTTAATCAGAATGTCAAATTGTTAGGTGTCAAGACAGCTATGATTTCTAACTTGTAATTAATCCTGTGTTTCAACAAATAAACTTCTCCTGTCTACAAAAAAAATTCTTTTAATGGATAAATATTGAAATGGCTTCAATGAAATCTCATTCTTTCTCTTCCTTGTAAAAGTACGGGAAGTATTGTAATCAAGAAAAAAATCTGTATAATTTCATCCAAAATTTCCATTTTACTCATTGCCCAATAAATATTCACGAGGGTGTTTTTTTTTTTTTTTTTTTTTTTTTTTTTTTAAGTGAAAGTTTTAATGCGTGAGCATTGAAATTATGATCCCCACTGTGACAGAAATGACGTAAAAATCATCACATTTCTTTCAATTTTTACAGCTCTTGTGCGTCCATTACATTCTCTAATATCAGGTACCCATAAGAATGATTTCGACTTTACCTTTACATTTTTTTTCTAGCTGCTGTGCTCGTAAGAAAGAAATAATTTCTAATTATATATATTAAAACACTTTTTTTTTAATAGAACCGACTTCTGTTGGAAATTGCCCTAAAAAGTAATAATAATTTTATTCCTTGTACATCATATACACCACTTTCAAATATAAGTTTTGAAGGTGGCGAAGAAACAACAGATAGAATTATGCGTAACTGCAATTCAATTGGAAATATGCATTTTAATGGATCCAGGCTCTTCAATAGTATTCGCATACATTACATTGATAACCATATACAATGAATTCACGATAACTCGAAGTCCGATAACTCGAATATTACTATAACTCGATTTTTTTTTTTTTTTTTTTTTTGGTCCCGATCCCTTCGTCTTCGATTCCATGTTAATTTTTCTCCATAGCTCGAAGTTAACTTCTCCTAACTCGAAGTTTCTTTGAGGTCACTAAACATTTGATGGTAAAAAGCAAAAAAAAATTTTCAAGTGAGAGCATGAAATTTTACTTTTCTCTTGCTATTCCCTGCAGAAAAAACCTGAAAGTTAAAAAAAGATCTGTTGAAGCAGTGTGCAATAAAGGAATAACAGGAATAACATCTGTGGTGGCTCTTACTGTATCGTTTGCTTTTATTGCTTGCATTATACGTCAGTTAGGCATTTGGTTTCACAAAAATTAGATTCTTTAATCTTTAATGAAACAAGACAGTGAGATAGTGATAATTAAGTTTAGAACAAACGACTTTTAAAGGAGTTGATTAAATTTTTTTTAATATGAAGAGGAAAAAAATTGATTCAAATAATCGGGTTTGCCACAAAAAGTATATATAAAACCATGAAACAAAATGAATGCTTTGCCAAAGGAAAACCGCGTGTAAAAACGCTTTAACATTTACTGTTTCTGAATTACAAAAATGCTCATTGCAGTTTAAAAGGACGAATTATCCCACAAGAATTATTTTTTTTTTTTTTTTTTTTTTTTTTTTTTTTTTTTTTATTATTATAAATAGTGCACATTTTCATCAATAAAACAATTCATGTGTTCTGTATTTGTATCAATTATTTATATATTAGTTAAATATTTCAGATTTTTCTTATTAAAATGCTAGAAATCGAAGCTAATGATAAGTCAAACTTTCGATAAGTCGAAGTTTTTTTTCGGTCTCATCAGATTCGAGCTATCGAGAATTGACTGTATTAGTTTAACAGTAACAAATGTTCAATTCTTAATTTTGAATGGTTTTTCTAAGAAAAAATGTTGGTAAAATTTTGTTAAACAAATCATTTTACCTATAGTTTCTCTTTTACAAACTTCATTTTAGAACAACAAATGTTGTTCATGTAATGTACTTTAATTTAACGTATTTATTTCATAAGGACTTTTAAGTTAAATAGAATATATTGTTAACTATTGAAGTTTCTGGTTACAGTGGTTCAATACACAATCAGTTTAATTAAATATAATTTTCTTCCGTGTTGTATTATATTTTACAATCGTGTATGGCTTGAAGAACGATATTTTATGTAATAACAATTGTAAAATGAAAATTTACAGTAGGAATTGTTATAAGCCGAAGCGGCCGAATCCCACTGCATGCTTCAACATTACCGAGCCTTCAGTCCATCTCTAAAAGTGTAAATACTGAATTACTCCCAGTTTGAATTTGCCGCAAAATAACATAAAATAATAAAGAGTATGTATATAACCAGACTTTTGTTTTGGTTAGGGTTTTACCACACACTTTTTGTGAAATCTATAGGCTCAATTAAAATTTAAGCAATTTATACGTTCTATGGTGTTTTTTTTTTTTTTTTTTTTTTTTTTTTTTTTTTTTTTTTTTTTTTTGAAATGGAATATGTAAATGAAGGGGATATTTCCTGCTTAATGAGCATTAAAAAAAAAGAGATGACATACGTATTTAATAAAGAAAAAAACTGATGTCTGACCCCACACTATTTATTTTTTATGCTTAGTAAGTTACGGATATCTTTTCGCAAGTACCCGTATGCTATAAGTAAAAGTAATGGTTAAGTTCATATATTTTTCCGTTGTTGTCAACTTCTCAAGTATAGTTTCATTTTAATTTCTCAAGTATATTAAATACGCAGTTTCAAATTAAAAAATCTAGATGTTTTTGTGGAGTTCTGGCATATGAGATTGTAACAACAATAACAACAAAAACTAACCGACTTTCAAATAAACTTGCTCAAGAATTGGCAAAAGAAATATACAGAAAAATTGCGATTTAATGCAGAATCAAATGTACTTTCGCTCAGAATCCAAGAAATTGCACTCAAAAGGAATTCTCATTTTGAAAAAATGATGAATAGGGGTTAATTACAACAACACAAATGATGAAAAATTTCGAGCTTATTTAAATTTAGAATTTCTTCTGACTATTCAGTGACTCAAAAAAAAAAAAAATTCAGCAATCCACTTCAGGAAATGTAAAATATACAAATCTATGAACATAAAATCATTTGATTTACACTAGGGAAAATGACAATAAAGAATAAACTAAAAAAAGTGACTGCTGCAGAACATTTCAGCAATGGCTGATGAAATAACTGACATTTATGAAAAAGAAGATACAAAAACATCAGGAGTTTGTGCAATTTTTCAGAAACAATGATTTCATTTTTGAAATTAACTTGGGTTTTTTTTTTTTTTTTTTTTTTTTCGGAAAAAAAAATATTGAGAAGCATATACACCCTTGTGCAAATTAATTGAAACAAAGAATTGCTTACTTTAATTTTGAAGTTAATCCTAGTATTCTTCACTAATCATACTAAAAGAAGTAAAAATATGGATGAGATGAATAAATCCTTCTCCTGTTATCAATTTTCACCATCAGAGGGGTATAGGGGCCCAGGTGCAGGAACATTCGTAGATTAAAACTGCATCTATTATCAGGTCAGTTGAGATTTCACTGTTGTCAGCGATAAATGTGACACCACGAAATCTCACAAAGATTGTTACTCTTTCCAGACATATGCCTAAGACTTGTAGAGAGATATCGAAGATAGTTGACGTTAGTATTGCAAATGTGAACCATGTTATAAAACAAAATAGAGAAACAAGATCCATATCGCCGGAGAGGAGAGGAAAATGTTCTCGAAAATTGAAAACAACACCAAGAGATGACTCTTTTAAACTTATGCAAAGAAAAAAAGACTTGTGCATTACTTAATAGAGATTTCAAAAGGTATGGAATAAATATGAGCTCATTTACTGCTCGGAAGCACCTTATTGCAGCCGGTCGGCTAGCCTATCGACCTATGAAGAAACAGCCTCTGAGCAAACCTTTGAAGAAAACGAGCTACTTGTGGGTTTTTAAATGTGAGAATTTAACTGTTAAAATGAAAGGAAAGAACTATTTTATGACATAATTTATTTCATTGTAAAAAGCCAACGAACGGAAACCTCCAGGTAAATGAATTCGGGACTGCTTCATGAACCGAATTGTTTACACCCTCAAAAAAAATGTTTAGGGGTTGTTTCGGTTAAAATGGTGTTCATTCTTTCAGCCTGCTGAGAGTATTATGCGTTCAGATCTATCTATAACAATTTCAGAAAAAATCTGGTATGGACCCCACATTACTTCCTTTTACGTGTAAATTTCTTAGTAGTTGCCTTAAGTGTTAAAAAAAGTGCTTGGAGGGAGAAAGGTAACAATTCAAATATTTACTCCCCTAATCTGCCACGAAACAATGCAAAAAATATTTTACAATGGTTAATTTTCTAAATATTGCTGATTTTAATATCATTCAGTGAATTTTTCGCAAAATATCGCCAATAGCGCCAAGTTGAACCCAAATTCAAAAAATAATTTTTTCGCCAAATTTGTCGCCAACTTGGCGATATGTCGCCAAGTTGGCGTCAAACACTTGGCGACCAAAAGCTTGGCGACATATCGCCAAGTGGTCGCGCCAATTCATATCACTTGAGTCTGCATTGAAATTAACACTGATTTACCCCAAAAAAGGGGTAAAACACCCCTTGGGAACATTCGAATGCAACCACAAGGGGAGGTGCACAACTAGACCATCCTCAGAGCCTACATACCAAGCTAGAAGCTTCTACGGCATATAGTTTTTGAGTTATGCGACACACATACGCACATACATACCGCACATACGTACATACAGACGTCACGAGAAAACTCGTCGTAATTAACTCGGGGGTGGTTGAAAAGGATTTTTCGGCTGCTTATATGTTGGTAGGTACATATGCACGTGCTGACAGGTCGAAAAAACTACTGAACATTCATTCGGGGGTGAGCAAAATCAAAATTTAGACTCAAATTTGAGTGATTTTTTTTTTTTTTTTTTTTTCGCGATCACAATACTTCCTTTACTACGTAAAAGGAAGTAAAAATTGATTTATTGAAGAAATGATGCACAGACGGAATGGAGATTTTCCAGCTGGATTAAGCTCTTTGTTATACGCCCAAAATTACCAGGAAATTCATGTCTGAGAACGAAATGGAGACAATGGAGGACTTTGGAACTCTCCTCGTATCAATCCAGTTGCGAATCTTTGGGCTATATGCAAGAATTGACTATGGCATAAGGGCTGTTCAACTATAGAGAAGCTAATCATTGTGCTAAGTCATGTATGATACAAGCACACAAATATTACAAATGAGTAAAAAATATGTGGATTCCATGCCAAATCGTATCCAAATGTTAATAAAGCTTTACTGAGGTCCTATTACATGTTATAAAATCTCTTGACTTTACATAAATTCAGATAAAATCGTATTTCTTCTTAGTTTTCTCAATTTTTCGAGTTTGTTTCAATAAGGTTGCACAAGGATGTATATAGCTAGGAGAAAGAAAAGAAATGAAAAAGTGAATGAGCATTATAAAATTATTGCATACGGGTTAATCAAAAAATTTTTATAGTGATTTGTTTGCAATAACATATACTTGTAACGTTTAGCAATATTATTGCATCTGTTTCGCATATGTGAATAAGACTGAGAAAACCCACAGAATATTTTGAAAAGAAGTCGCAACATATATGTAATTTGTAAAAAGGAGGAAAAAAATCCTCACTGATGGACGGAACTTTTTTTTTTATTTTAATTTTTATTTTATTATTTTATTTTTTTCCGAATTTTCAGTTATCGGGTTAAAAAAATTTTAAACACTGCACTAATGCACCGTATTTGTTTCTTTTATAATTTTCTTACATGAATTTGTACTTTTTATAATTAAGAAACATCCAAAAAATTTTCCGAAGTGGGAGATGCCCCCCTCCTCCAACCCTATTACTCTCTACTTTAAATTAAACTTTGAGAGGTTCTCTAGCAATAATAGTCTTGGGACGCCATCTCTTGAGCAAAGCTCGCAACTTCTTCGATTTGTGCTAATCAAGATTCGTAAATAATTTGTCTCACTTTCAAAAATAATTTTATTTCAAGTTGAATCACAATTTATGATATAAAAGGTTTCTATCTATTTGCATTTAGGAAAATCAGTGTTTTTTTTTTGGTGTTGCGGAGATTTATATATTTGAGTATATATGGGGGTCATTCCATGTCAAGTGTCCCAAATTTCGAGAAAATCCCCACTCGACCCCCTCCGATTTTGATGAAAATTTTTTTGGATGTACATATAAGACTTGCATGAAACCACACCAAATTATAGCTCTATAAGCCTTATGGTTTAGCCAATAAAAATTATTGAAAAAAGGTCTTTTTTTCGTGTCTTGAAAAAAATGACCAAATCGTCAAGTTTGTGCTTTTATTGCTCGCGACCTAAGACGATAATCAGGCTCAAATTTGGTGATTCTGATCAATGTTTAGGGTAGAATAGCCTACTTGCGTAACAAAAGCTCCATACACTGTAGATTTTTTGCAATTTGCTGCCAAAGTTGGTACAAAATCGTATTTTGGTAAATTTTGATCATACGTTATCAGCTTGTATCTGCTAAGAGAATGACTTTCTGAAGCTAATTCTTTCCTCGTTTGTAGCCTGATAGTTCGTCCGAAAGGTGTGCAAGTGGCATCTCGATAGCTCAAATAATTGCTGAATTATGCTAGTTGAAATTCCAGTTAAATTTCTTTTTTCTCAATTTTGTCTCAATTTCAAAGGGCAATATCTCAAAAGGGTCATCTTGGATTTCAATTTTCTTTACATCATTGGAAAGAACACACTTTTCTTAACTAAAAAACGTTATTTTTATTTTTGAGACAAACCAGTTTCAAGGGATATTGCAGGTCAAAAATGTGTACGTCATTCAACGTGAAATCAAAGAAAAAAAGACATAGACCTCAAAAGTTGATGTCAATTTGTTCTATTAAAATTTACAGGAGCTATTGTACTTATGTTCTGATAAAAAAAACTTTTTTAGATGTTTTTGAACTTTAGTTTTTGTGTGCGCATCCGTAAAAACTCAAGAAATGGCAAAAAATAAAGTTTCGTTTTTAACAAAAAAAATTATCTTCTTATCGCTGCTATAAGAGCTTGAGTCTTTTCCTATGTGTTATTTTTAAGCTCTTGAAACAGAATTTCGGATGATATGTCACTTGGCAAGGTGTCATTAATATTTTAAATTCATAAAAAGCATCGTTTCCTTTTTCGAAAAAAAAAAATAAAAAAATAGAAATAAAAATAATTAATAAATGAGATAAAAAATAAATAAAACAGATAATATGGTGTGTACGTGATAAAAAATATGTATAATAGGACTGCAGAGCCATTTTTCTAAAATGCGATAACGAAAGTTTTCGATAGATTTGAATATTGCAATTATTTCCACCGTGTAAAAATGATAACAATAGTAATTGAAAATATGATAAGTATTAATTGAAAATCCATTCATTATACTGCCGAGGTTGTGTCTAGATATTCAGCCTATGATTGCAATTTGCCCATAAACAAAATTGATGAAAAATGGGAAAATGCTTTTTATGACCTTGAAACATTAATGACCTACAACCTTGTCAAGTGACATATCATCCGAAATTCTGTTTCAAGAGCTTAAAAATAACACATAGGAAAAGACTCAAGCTCTTATAGCAGCGATAAGAAGATAATTATTTTTATTAAAAAAGAAACTTTATTTTTTGCATTTCTTGAGTTTTTACGGATGCGCATACAAAAACTAAAGTTCAAAAACACCTAGAAAAGGTTTTTTTTATCAGAACATAAGTATAATAGCTCCTGTAAATTTTAATAGAACAAATTGACATCAACTTTTGAGGTCGTTGTCTTTTTTTCTTTGATTTCACATTGAATGACGTACACATTTTTGACCTTTAATATCCCTTGAAACTGGTTTGTCTCAAAAATAAAAATAACGTTTTTTAGTTAAGAAAAGTGTGTTCTTTCCAATGATGTAAAAAAAATTGAAATCCAAGATGACCCCTTTGAGATATTGCCCTTTGAAATTGAGACAAAATTGAGAAAAAGAAATTTAACTGGAATTTCAACTAGCATAATTCAGCAATTATTTGAGCTATCAAGATGCCACTTGCACACCTTTCGGAAAAACTATCAGGCTACAAACGAGGAAAGAATTAGCTTCAGAAAGTCATTCTCTCAGCAGATACAGGCTGATAACGTATGATCAAAATTTACCAAAATACGATTTTTTACCAATTTTGGCAGAAAATTGCAAAAAAATCTACAGTTTATGGAGCTTTTGTTACGCAAGTAGGCTGTTCTACCCTAAACAGTGATCAGAATCAGCAAATTTGAGCCTGATAATCGTCTTAGGTCGCGAGCAATAAAAGCACAAACTTGACGATTTGGTCATTTTTTTCAAGACACGAAAAAGAGGCCTTTTTTCAATAATTTTTATTGGATAAACCATAAGGCTTATAGAGCTATAATTTGGTATGGTTTCATGCAAGTCTTATATGTACATCCAAAAAATTTTTCATCAAAATCGGAGGGGGTCGAGTGGGGACGCCTCGTACACTTGACATGGAATGACCCATGGGTGATTCTACAAATACGGGAATATTTACAAATACGGGAAGATAAAAAGTCTGAAAAAAATCAGCAAAGTACTTTATAAGTTGCATAATAAAACTAAAATATCAGCAGAGCTTAAATGTTTGTATTTTATTGTATTTTTGCATTTTATTTTTTTGAAGGCATGTGAATTATAAAAAAGACATGTGGATGACACAATGGGTATGTGAATAACACAATAAGTATTTGAATGACACAATGAGTATGTGAATAAGACAATAAGTATGTGAATGACACAATGAGTATGTGAATAACACAATAAGTATGTGAATGACACAATGGGTATGTGAATAGCACAAGCACAATGGGTTTTTAATGAAATTTTTTAACCTGTAAACTGATAGACATAATTTTTAAACATTATACTGTCATAGTTTGGCTTTTGATTCTGCTACAAGGCAAAACCTTATAGCATCCCCGTAACGCTAAACAGCCACCACTGTTGGGTATTGGAGGCGAGCGGTTTTCATATTCGAACACAACTTCCTGTTTACCGGAGCCTTGAAAATGCTAACTGCAACAGTACCGGAGGAATTCTTCCTTTCTGGTTTGGCAAACTCCTGTAGCCAATCAGGGACTGAGCGGTAGTTTTAGTTCACGTTTTTGGAAGATTTATGGGGTGCTTGCCTCTTGCGCTGAGGTTTGCGGGATGAGCTAAGAGTCTTCGAATATGTTTGCTGGGGGCTGGGTGTGCTGCCCAGTCCCCCAGAATCTTTTCCTTTTTTCTACGCGTTTTCAACTACAATTATACAATCTAGAAATTCTTCTCCATGAGAACTCGAAGGGTTTTCAAAAGATTGTATCCTGTCTACTTAAAAAGTTAGTCTAGATAATGACGAGGACGGTGTTTAATAAGTGAACTTTTATAAACGAACTTTCTGTTTTCTGAAGAAATCGCACAGGTCCTCCTTTTTACATTCAAGATGCATCTAGCTATCTATACATCTAGAGAATGAGCTAATTTTAACAAATCTACGAATAAATATGGACAATGGACAGAATGTTTTATCTTCATCAGTGCTTGCATCTAGCTACCCGCTCATCTGGAGAATGCTAATTACACCAATCTACAAAATCATATGGACAGCGAACAGCACGATTACCTTTCTACAGCACGTAAGTGCAAGTTTCCGTTGGTACCAACATCTTTTGTTTAATTATGGCCATTAAATTATTATTTTATGTTGCAACATTTAAATAATTATATGAATACCTGAATCGTTTAATATGTTTATAGAAATAAATAAATAAGTGATTTAAATATATATTCTTGATTATTTGTCCATTGTATGCTATGTATTAATTTTAGAGATTTAAACACAGTATGATTCACCTATATAATATAATTCAATTTGGTTTCAATAGTGAGATTCTGGTGAAGTTTTAATTAATTCCTTTCACGCAATGTACTAACCACTAATGAATTAGATCACCATATCAAATTGGTACCTGTATACCACTCACAGTATCATAAATTGATACCGTTTAAGGACCACCATAGCATTTATTGGTGCCGCTCCAAAAGAAATAATTAATGGGTTGAGAATTCCGGGTTATACTTTTATGAATGTAAAATGTAATCACCCTGAGATCACTAAACATTCACAAAATTTATTTTTTTAAATTGTTGCAATTTTTCATTTTAATTTTTCAATAACAAAATGTCTACAGTACATTGCATTTTAAATTTTTCTCAGACTGTTTGATAGTACATGATTTTTCCATGAATGCACTTTTATCAATTATTTTCTTGAATTGTGTTGTGATATGAAATTTCATTGTGTGATGCTATTCTTTTGGGGTTGTATGTTTATTGTTTTTTCATGTTTTCCAATCAACAAACCCAAAATTTTCAATGGGGTTTTCATTCAAATTTTAAATTTTTGCTGAAATGTCCAAAGTAAAATCTAAAATGTCTGCTCAAAGTTTGGCTTCATCTTTACCTACTTTTAATGGCAAAGAGGGGGAAGATATTAATTTTCACATTAAGCAGTTTAACAGCATTGCAGATCTAGAAAAATGGAGTGAGGAGAAAAGATTAATTGTGTTCAAATTAAATTTAGGTGATAAAGCGTTAGATTTTTTAAGCAATGATGCCGCAGCTTCTCAATATGAGAAAATTCAGGATTTGCAGGAGTTGTTGGTTGGAAAGTTTCAAAAAACAAAATCTTTTGCTGATATTCAGTCTGCATTTTCAAAAATCACACACAGACCAAATCAGTCTGTTAAAGAATTGGCAGGTGAAATTTTCAAGCAGGCAGAGCTTTTTGTAGGAATTACCAACTCTAGCAATCAGGATCTAGTAACCTTAGCTGAGAATATTAAATTAAATGAATTCTTGGAAGTGGTAAGACAAGATATAAGGGTTGAGGTAAAAAAAACAGGTCCTTCGACTTTTAAAGAGGCTGTCAAGTGTGCAGTTAACATCGAAAATGCATTTGAGGAGGCAGCAGAGGGCCCCTCTGGAAATGGTTCTTGGGATCTTCAAATTAATTCCCTAATAAAATGTCAACTTGAATCTAACAAACAAATTGCTAAGCTGACTACTGAACTTGCTAATCTGACTGAGAAAAATTCCCAGCAAGTTAACAATTTTTCTACCCAACAAATTTTTCATGTCACATTTGTGGTCGAAACCATTTGACCACAGATTGTGTTTATTTTCCTTCTTCAAATAATTTTGGTAGGGATAATGGCTTTTCAAATTTTAGGGGCAGAAATTTTTCGAATAACAGGAGAGGAAATTTTTCAGGAAATAGGGGCAGATTTTTTAGGGGGAGGTCTAGTCACCCTTATAGAAATAACAGAGGAAATTTCGGTAGACAAAATTTAAACTAATAGGGGGTACTTGTGATAAATATAATAAAAATGAAAGTTCTCAACCAGGTGCCCATTGCATAAGAGAACAGAATGACCAAAAAAAGGAAACATTGGGAAATGAAAGAAAAACTAATGAGGAGATTAACAAAATTAACAAACCGGCTTGTGATAGGGTAACTGAAAATGATAATCATGTAATGAAATTTGTACTCTCGTGTAACACTGCTTCAAGTAACTGTTTACCTATAATTCAACTTCAATTTGGGTCAGTTAAATTGAATGCCTTAATTGATTCAGGAGCATCATTGAGCCTAATAGAGCCTGACATCCTGTTAAAAATTAAGGAAACCACTAAGGTTGAGCATGTGTCGAGAAGTGTCAAAATAATTACTTTGAATAAATCAACTATCCCTTACATGTCTGCAGTCAACATAAAATTTAAAATTCAATCTTCTTGGTTTGGAAATCTTTTCTATGTGACAAAAAATGTTTGGAATTCTGACTATCAAATAATTTTGGGTTATGATTTTTTGCAAAGGAATAGGGTAGTGTTGGACGCAGTAAATAATCAGTTAATTGTAGGTAATTCAAAGTTCAAATTTTTTGTTACTAATCAGGAGGAGGTGAGTCAAGTTTTAAATGAGGATTTTAAACAACCTTCTGGGAATATAAACAATGTTAGGATTCTTAGAAATTATACCATTCAGCCTGGTGCTTCCCAAATAATTTCATTAAAATTGCCGAATAATTTATCTCACTTAGATCAGGTAATTTTCAGTCCTAAGGGAGGTAACTCAAATCTTTTAATTTCTGAGTCTGTACATCAGGTCTCTTTTAATCAGTCCATTCAAACTATTGTGGAAAATAAGTCAGACAAACCTATAATTTTGAGGAAAAAGTCAATTTTTGGTGGCGTAGAAAACTTTGATGAATCAGAATGTGTAGAACCTACTAATAAACAACAATTTCAAGTTAATCCTTTGAGTTTATCTGCAGTTAGGGAATTAAGAAAACAGGAAATTAAGGAATCGGATTTTGATGTTGAACATTTGGAACCTCAACAAAAAAAAGAAATCTTAAAAGTGTTAATGAGTAATACTGAAGTTTTTTCAAAGTCTTACATGACATTAGGATCAACAAATGAGGTAGTTCCTGAGTTTAGATTAATTCATTCGTATCCTTTACAGACACGCCCGTACCCTATACCTAAAATTGCTAAAGAATTTGCTCAACAAGAGATAGCTAAATTATTAGAAGCTGAAATCATCCAGCCTTCGACCTCGTTGTATGCTTTTCCTGCAATTTTTGTTCGTAAGAAACCGAATAAGAATGACGACCCTAATAAACCTAAATTCCGAATGGTCGTAGATTACAGATTACTAAATAGCATTACTGAATCGTTTAAAATTTGTTTGCCCAGCATTGCTGAAATCATGCATAATATTTCTGGTCGCGCTTATTATTCAGTCCTTGATTTAAAGTCTGCATTTTTTCAAATTCAACTTAAAGAATCTGATAGGGAGAAACTTGCCTTTTGTACTGAGTTAGGAAACTATGAATTTCTACGTTTGCCTTTCGGTTCAAAACTATCATGTCAATTTTTCCACATTTTGATTTCTAAGGCTTTAAACGACCTTAAAGGGAGTGAAATCCAGTTCTTTTTAGATGATGTAATAATTGCCGGGGATAGTATCGATCAGGTCAAACATAATTTACAGCTAGTTTTCGATAGACTAAAGAAATTCAACCTTACCTTGGACCCCGCCAAATTTGAAATTTGCAAAACAGAGATTAACTACTTAGGTTTCACTTTAAATAAGAATGGTTTCAGTCCTTCGGATGACAACATTTTAAAAGTAACAAAATTTCATTCCCAAAAAATGTCAAGGAAGTTCAAGCTTATTTAGGTATGGTTAATTACTTCAGACATATGATTGACAAGTTTGCGGATATTACCTATCCCATTGTAAATTTAACTAAAAAGAAAACTCCTTTTGTTTGGTCAAAACAGTGCCAAGAGTCTTTCGACCTAATTCAGGATATTATGATGAATAAACCAGAACTAAAGAATTTAGGACCTAATGATGAATTATTTTTAGCTACTGATGCTTCCAAAGTTGCAATAAGTGGAATTTTGTTAAAAAAGATTGGGGAGAATTATTTTCCTGTAGAATTCTATTCCAAACAGCTAACCCCTGCTGAGTCAAGGTATCCATCCATTCGTAGAGAATTGTTTGCTATTTATTCATCAGTAAAATTTTTTCATCAAAAATTGTATGGTAACAAATTTGAAATTTTAACTGATGCCAAGAGCTTAACTTATCATATAGAATTAAATAAACAACCTGATATTGTTGCCAGGTGGATCCTCTATCTTCAACAATTTGATTGTATTGCATCATATTTGTAAAAACTGTGTTTAATTGCACTATAACAGCTCGATCCTACAGTTATGGTTTTCACAGCTAGATCTCTTGGTAGAGAAATGAACACTGTTACTTCACATGACACGTGTAAGATATATTGTATCAAGTAACTCTCGAGTGATTTATTGAAATTAAGCACTTTTAATGAAATGAAGTTCTCCTCAGAGAGAATGATCAAGGTAGAAAACCCATTTGAAGGGTGATAAGTTTTCATCTCAGATTCCACATCCAGGTTCTTGCAGAAATATAATGACCTCATGAATAATTGTAAATTTAGAATGACAATTATTTAATTAAGATGCTTTAATGAACGAAAGGAAATAAAATTACATGTAGCAAACTTTTCAGCAGTAGGATGTAGATTTAATTAAGCATCTAAGATGTTCATTAGTTTTGAGAATAAGCAGTATGGTTTGAAGTTATGATTTAGTACTTGATTCTTGGAGGTTTCAAAAATTTTTTTCCAATTTGGAGAAAAAAATTTTTTTGTTCAGGACTGAGAGCCTGTTTTGGGTTACTTGTATGTGTTTATTTATAGGCCTTATAATAGCATTCTGGTTTTATAGCTGGCTGGTTCCGTATTTTACTGGGAAAAGTACTCAGAATAATTCAAAAAAAAAAAAAAAGAAAGTGTTTTGCACACATGTCAAATTTTTTGATGCCTTCATGTAATCTGTTAAGTAATGTTGATCATAATCTTTTTTAATACCATTTACAAGTTATGAGGAGTTGAAATAATTTGAAGTATGTGAACTGATTACAATGTTATGAGTTTGAAATAATTTGAAGTATATGAAAAAAAAAAAAAGTCCAGTGCTTTGATGTTGCTTAATGAATTTTGCTGAGTGTTTTGAAGGAGAAAAGCATATTATGATTCGAAACTTTATCTACTTATTAAGTTTTTCATGCCTACCATTTCATGATTGATACAACTAACTGATTTGAGTGTTTACGTAATTGTTTTTGATCTCTGGGTGATTAACGCACTAGAATTTCACTATTTTTTTTATTTTATGTGTTTTAGTTAATCAAATGTTTGTACTCTGTCAACATGTTTTTCTTCATCACATGTATGATTTTGAATTTTGTCAAATTGAGGTGTTCCTGCATTTTAACTTCCAACATGTGGATATTACTATTTTTCTTTTGGAGGGGGGATAATGCTACAAGGCAAAACCTTATAGCATCCCCGTCACCATATCAAATTGGTACCTGTATACCACTCACAGTATCATAAATTGATACCGTTGAGGATCGCATAGCAGATTCATCCACGTGTCTCGTATTGGAACATATGAATGACATTAGAAAAAGGGCATGTGAGTGGCAAAACACAAGTAATATGTTCTCAAAAAGTCAGATCTGAATATTTTTCGGCTTAACTTCGAATAAAGAACCTACAAATGTAAGATTTAGGACTATTCATCATCAAAAAATTTTTACATGTACATTTTACTTGCATTCTGTAGGCCATGTTAATGACAAAGATGAAAAACACTTGCCTTGAAAGTTGAGTTTAGCTTGCTTTTTATCAAAAAGTAATTGCAGAACAACAAAATTAATCTTCAGCCAGGAATAACAGAGTTCCATGCTTTATTTTAAGATGCGTTGCCAGATTTTGAGAGAATATATCTATACTTTTCAGACATGTGGATGACTGATAATCGCTGGGACAAAGTTTAGATTAACTTTTAGAGATATTATTTTCACATTATTTTGCTTTTTTGTGATTTACATCTTGCACACATTCACATTTATAAATAAAAAACTCTTGAGAAAAAAATCACTTATTTTTTTAAATCTATATTCCATTGATTGTGAAAATTGCACCTATGGGACAGGGCATGTGGATGACATTTCAATGTAATATTTTATTTTTAAATGAATAATAATTAATTATTGACTTTGTTGATAATCAGAATTATAGAACAAAAGACGCATAAAAATATTCCCAAAATAGTGTTTTATGAAATTAAAAACAAAAAGAGCAATCAGTATGAAACACAAATTTGCCCATTTTTTGTAGAATCACCCATATAAAGCAGTAAGTAACCGCTCATCAGCATAAGCAAGGGCTAAGGCAGAAACATGCAATACACCTCCAACTCGGTTATTCTATCCAATGACAGCAGTTTCATGCTTATTGGCACTCTTTCGCCTGGAGTAGGAAGTAACCGAGCTGGAGACGCAGAAAGCCTAAGCAAAGAGATCCAAAAGAAGTGCTTTTTCCCGTTGCTCTAGCCTTAAATTTATGAGTTATACCGTACCACTGTGCGGACTCTCGCTGGTGGTAGAACTTTAGATTTAGGCAGGAATTCAAGTGAAACCCCATTGCAATCGCTTCGAATTGCAATCGCTACTGGAAGTGAATTACATTATCATCAACTTAACTTGGCACTGACATCACTACGGGTAGAGCCAATAAGAGCTCACAAGCAGTCAGCGATCTCCTCTTATTCGCCAAGTAGGCTGTGACGTCTTATCTAGCTCGTTTTTCATAGGCAAACGTCATGCAAACGTCACAGGTTAGAAATAGTAAGAGCAATTTATTTCTCCGAGAGAATTTTTTTCCATTTTCCTAATTTTTACAAAATAATTTCAATATTTTATCAAATTTCTTAGAACCAATTTTCATATTATTGTCAATAATATTACATTAAAACATTGTTAATTATGTAATGAAAAAAGGGGAGGGGGAGTGCGTGTTGAGCACTCCAATTCAGGAGTACTTTTTATTTCAAGTTTTTTGTAATTAGTTGCAATTTAACTCAAGGCTTTTATTCCTTGTCAAAATTCAAGGTTATCTATAAGCATTGTACTAAAGAGAAAACTGTATCCACATGAAAAATGTTGTAACATTGTCTACGTATATTTATGCAAAGAAGGAGAATTAATTTATCAAAAACTTGTATCAATTGTATCAACTGTGAGGATTATTATTACTGTTAACAAAATTATTCATCATAGTTTCTTAGTGAAGGTATACTTTGAAGAATGATATTAAAAAAATATTTTTTGGCCGATTAATCTGTCCGATTTCGCCGATTATTAGTAATCGGCAAAGTGGCCGATTATGGCCGATTAATCGGTGCAAACCTACTACTGATGCTGCCCATTCAGATTGTCTCTACGATTTCAATGATTCTCTCCCTTTATAATCTGTCGATTTCTTGTTCAACACGATCTTTTAAAGCTCCCGGAAAAACTTTGGTGTAACATCTGCTCTAATTTCATCTTATAATTGTTGATCTCCCCTAGTTTTTCATCAAACAATTCTTTATATTCTTTAAAAATTTAGAAAGATTAACATTTGTTTCTGCCTTGAATTTTTTCATCGAATTCTAGTCTAGCTTAATTTTCTACAGCCATTCGCGACCAAGAATTGTATCTTAATGTTCTTTAACGATACACAAATTTAAAGTTGCTGTTTATATTCTACTTTTACTGTTACCGGTTATAAGTTTTAAAAATTACATTTGTATGCTGGATTTTTTTTTCTTTGAAATTGTCTTGAAATTTCTGATACTCATAAAGCTTACAGTGCCCCATGTATCGAGTTCTATGTAACAATTTGTGTTAAGCAATTCGTATTCCCAATTTTTAATGTGTCGTTATCGGAGACTGTTTTGGTTATTTCTCGCGCACGCATTCAAAAATCGGACTTTCTTTTCCACTGTCAGCTATTTGTTCTTTTATAATTGAAGTTTTTTTTTTTTAAGTCTTTATTGGAATTTATGGGCCGTGGGAGCCCAATCGGTAAGGTGTTGGACTCGTAACCGGAAGGTCCCGAGTTCGATCCTAGCCGATCAAATATTCACCACCGTCACTAATGGTGGTTGGGCGACGTAAAATAAAAGTCGTGGTTACAAAGTCCTCCAAGTGAAACGATACCTCTGGGGGTACTAGACCAGGGCTTCGCTCGGCCCTTGATCTGGATCAAAAGAACATAGCACTCTGGGGCTAAATCGGACTTCCACATTTAATGGTGCTCTTAAAAACAGAAGCCGTTCTTATTCCGCCTTAAATCTGGTAGATGTGTCTACTCGGGCTCATGTTCCCGAGTAGTTTCAGAAACAACAGCAACAATTCATTTGAATTTACCTTGGTTTGTTTTAGAGGTTTTTCGTTTGCTTTTCTTGTTGAAAAACACGTCTGCTTTTCTTGTTGAATGTCCAATTTCTTTATCGTTACTAAACATAGTATAAGATAACAGATAACTGTTTATAGTTTTCAATGTCGAAAAAATTTCCGGTGGAGATTCGCCAGATCCCCAACATCACCAAAGACAGCCAGAAATCAACTGCAATTTTGAAAACTCTGGGAGGAGACTCCAACCTCCTTTTTCTTTAAATTTACAAATAATTGCCTAAAACTAAGATTTTTGACGTTCGTTTTGAAAAAAGTTCTTGCAAAGGGTCTTAGTTCCCCCCCAACATCACCAAAACACCAGAACCCTAAAATTGCGTTTTCAAGACTTGAATTTCGAAAATTTTCTGAGTTAGAACCCCCACCTCCCTCCTTCTTCTGACGTTTTATCTATTCATTCTATTTCTATTTTTATTTTTATGAAAAAAATTTTATATAAAAACTAGAATGGAGAAAGTTTCAAAGCACTGCCTCAGAAGAATCAAAGATCCGGTACTGTTTGAGAGGTGATCATTGGGACAAACAAATTCCAAGCAAATTTATTTTAAAAATCCAGATAGCCTACCCCAAAATGATCGGTTAGATCCGCCACTGCTTGGTGGTGCGGTACTGGCGGTAGATTGCGTCATTTGTTGAATTGCCAGGTCATCAATATGTCATGTACCTGGCATCTGGCGTGTGTCCCTGTCGGGGTTTGGAAGGGTTGGGGATAGGTGGAGAAAAGAGTCCTTTGATAGTAACCCAGTACATAAACCACTGAGCCAAAAGAACTTTAAGGCTCTAAGGCAAAGTTGAATTATGTGCTCTCGGACGTACGCCACACACTAATCGCAATCCGTCATAGCGAAAAATATAATACGAATTCGAAAAATCCCTTTTTTTCTGGCCCATGTATATAAGGCTATGATAAATCAAGAAGCATTGCTAAACATTAAAAATTAGTGCAAATCACATGGTATCTCATCCTTTTTTGCGAGTTTTCCGCCCCCTTCCTCTTTCTTTCTTTTATTCAATCAAAATATGCAACTAAAAATGCATCTAAAAAAAAGTAATTGCTCGGAAAACCATTGGGTAGTAGCAGCCACGTGCTTTTTGCATAACAACGTAACCTAGCAACCGTTCCTGGAGGACTAGCAACTCCATGCTTACCGTATGTGTAGTTTTTGGTAGTGCGAGTGCGCAGTTGTTTTTTTAGCCTTTTTTAAAGTGTAAAATGTATTCCGAGGGTTATGAAAGCCTTCATAACAGGAAGATACATAAAGTCAAGATCATTAACAATTAGGATGCTTATTTATTAAGCAAAAATGAATTTTAAACTGATGCGCGTCTAACTTGCCGTACAAATACAAAAAAAAAATAAAAAGAAGGATGGATAGATCCACAG
The DNA here is from genome assembly GCA_038373865.1 of Uloborus plumipes. NCBI lineage: Eukaryota > Metazoa > Arthropoda > Arachnida > Araneae > Uloboridae > Uloborus > Uloborus plumipes. Next base: position 1,841 of record JAXGGA010014838.1, on the reverse strand, counting down.
TTTATGAATATTTAATGCATTAAGAGTCCGTTAATAAAATGTCTCGAATTTCACTTTTAATCCGTTGCCAGTTGTTAAAAAAAAAGAATAAATAAACAAAAAATCGTCTGCACAGTCAGTCATTTTTTTTCTGAGCCTGCATTTCCGCCATGTTTGCGGAGTCGGAGTCAGAATAAGAGTCCTCACAGAAGATTACTCAGAAAAGTACTTTACAAACATTATTTATCAAAACCATTTTCTTACAAAGTTAGTTTGAAGGAAATCCGACTTTAAGTTCAGGATCAACATTCAACTTAAATTCCCCGTAGACGCTACTGTTAATTTTTTTTCTGAACGGATCAATATTGACCGAAAAATGGTTCAAATCAAAAAGCGAAATATGGGAATGTATGGGAAAGCTTCTCCGAGATCTTTCAAACAAAAAAAAGTTTACTCCATTCGGACGGTTCACTATAAGTTATTAGGTGGGGAAAGGTTGCTTGAACGGTTCAATGTTGAACGAAAAAATGCTCAAATGGAAAATTTAAATACGGTAATGAAGTATCCTTGCTGAGATCCTTCGAACAAAAAAAAAGTTTATTTAAATCGGACTGTTCACTCAAAAGTTATTAGGGATGACAGCTTGATTGAGCGGTTCAATGTTGAACGAAAAATTGTTTAAATCGGAAATGTAAATACGGGAATGAAGTATCCTTGATAAGATCTTTCTAACAAAAAAAAGTTTGTTCAAATCGGATTGTTCACTCAAAAGTTAGCATCGCAGGACAGGTTGTTTGAACGGTCCAAAGTTGAAGCAAAAATTGTTCAGGTCGAAAAATCAAATATAGGAATGAGCTGTACTACGAGATCGTTTACGAGATCTTTCCAACAAAAAAAGTTTGTCCAAATCGGAATGTTCATTCAAAAGTTATTAGGGGGGGGGGGACAGACAGACCGACCGACCGACACACACACAAATTCCCCATCTCAATACCCTACTTTCAAATTTTTAATTTTTCGATATTCATTTTACCTTTTTATTTTTTTAACTTGGCGATATTTTTTGGACTTGGTGATATTTTTTAGATGCATTAAGCTACTTTTAATACTTTTTTCGTCTTTCTTTTATTTTTAACGGAAAGTAGGCTAAAAAGAACGGGCCAAAATAACAGTCAAATTTGCAAGAAAAAAGATTACAGAGCAAATCATCGGTAAGAAAAGCTGACGACGTTATTTCGAGTATGTTTAGTTGTCATCAGCAGGTGGAATAAAATCCGAATGGTAATCCACAAATAAATTTGCTTGGCATATACAAATACAAAAGCAGACGACCAGCTACAGGCTCTATGCCTAACTATGCTGGTCCTGGTCAAATTACAATCCCCAATAAAGATCCAAGGCCCTCTTAAACCTCCAACTCCTTACTCATAACAACCGCCTCCGGTAACCTGTTCCAGGTACTCACAACCCTACTGAAATAGTAATTTTTCCTCACCTCTAGGTTAGCCTGAGACTTAAATAGCTTAAAACAGTGTCCCCTTGTCCTGCTTTCTAAGCAAAAATTTAGCCCATCAACATCATTCATTTTGATAAATTTAAACAATTGGATCATGTCCCCTCTGACTCTCCTTTGCTCAAGACTGTACATCTTAAGCATTCTAAACCTGGAACCATAATCTAAATCTGAAAGCCCATTTACTATCCTTGAAGCCCGCCTTTGAACCCTTTCCAGTAAATTAATATCTTTCTTAAGACGTGGAGACCAAAACTGAATAGCATACTTGATATGGTGCTCTAATTCAATAGTGGTTAGTACATTGCTGTGTGAAAAGAATTAATTGAAGGTTCACCAGAATCTCACT
>JAXGGA010014837.1:0-30913 GCA_038373865.1 Uloborus plumipes | reverse complement strand
ACAAAGTTAGATACGAATTGTTTGAAAAGGGCTATAAAGCGCAAAATGAAAAAGAAGAATTTTTTTAAAAGACAATCGTAGGATATGATCCTTCGAGTTTGCCGCCTACAAAGCAAGAACTACTGCAACAAATTAAGCGAACTGTATTTATCTGTGACGTATGGTGCAATGCACACATGCGGTGCCCCACAAAAAAGTTTGCCGGAAAATTATAGATGGACGATAATTGACAGCAAATACGAATACTATTGGTTTGATGGTCCCCAAAGTCCATCTTTTGAAGAACTATCTTCTGACTTACAAGGTACCCTATTAATACTATTTTTATTTTTATTCGTTTATTAATTAATTAATGGGCAATTTCCTTATTTTTTAAATGTTATTACAGAGTCAGATATCACTAATGACGAAAATGAAGAAGATGAAGATGAAAGTGAGATTAGTGAAGAAGATGATTTATCTGAAGAATCTGATGAAGATGAATTGTTTTTAATGAATTCAAAGACAATACACAAATAATTTAACTGGAAAATAAAATTAGTAAAACTTAAACAGATGCTTTCACTTATTTCAAAGAGAAAGCGAAATTTACAATTCGTGTTGGACTCGTGATACCTACCTGTTTTCTTGTAGGACAATGGTTTATCTGGATAGAGAATACACTAACCTATAATGTAATATTTTTGTCCTACAGTTAGTAATAAAAAAAGTGGTCTCGCGGTTCTAACAATTTCTGATCGTAGGACTGGGATAACGTACCACACAATTTGTAGGACAATGTGACTGTTAAATTATATACATATTAACTAAGCAGTAGAAAAAAACTTGGGTTGTTAGTAATTACTTTTGATGACTTCGTAATCGATACATGTTGGGAGGAGGGGGACTCTTTGATCAAACCATACACCTTGTAGGCAAGGGCGGATCCAGAAACTTTTCAAGGAGGGGGGGGGGGTGGCGATTGATTTTTTTCACCTTCATATACAGTGCGTTTCGAAATGATAGGTCCACCAGTAAAAACGAAAGTTATGCTGGTAAAAAAAAGGTTGTATTGTGTACAAAGCACTATTTTATAAACTACATTACTTCATTCAATGTAAAATAGCTCATAAATAATTTACAAATAATAGGAATAATGAGGGAAACTAAAATTAGATGAAACAGCTGTTTCAAAAAGATAGATCCACTGAACCACGCATCAAATAAATGTTGAATTAATAAGAAAATTTTCTGTTTTTTTTCTGAATAAGCTCATAAATCCTATTTGGCATGGTTTCTACAAGTTTATGCAAACAATTTGTCCCGATTTTTGACCATTCGGAGGAAATAACCCTTTTTAAGTCTGCAAGTACTGTTGTACTGCCTTCTGCCTGCATACACTGCTCTTGCGAGCATACCCCACATGTTTTCTACTGGATTCAGGTCGGGGCTGCAAGGTGGCTAATCGATAATATGTACAACATTATCCAGAAACCATTCAAAAGTGGACTTTTCAGAGTGCAGAGGAGCATTGTCCGGTTAGAACATGAAGAATGAGCCCCCAATGGGTTCTGATTGTGAGAGAAAATATTGTTCAAACAGCTTGTTATAGCCAGCAGCATTCAAACGATTGTTTACAAATGCTATATCAGTTTTTCCTGTCCCTCTGAATCGGGCACACACCATAACGGAACCACCATCAGCTTGCCTCTTCGAGAATATCTGTCTATCGTTGCGCAGATCGTGCCAGTAATAATGCCAACCATCTGGACTATCCAGGTTGAATTCCTTTTTATCACTGAATATCACACGATGCCTATTTTGTTTCCAGGACATCTCTTCCTGTGCGAATTTCAATCTCTTTTCTTTGTGCTTTTTAGTCAATTTCGGAGCCGCTTTCCTTTTCCCGTAAAGAAAATTGCCGAACTTCTTTACCGCTCTGTGGACTGTAGATTTTGATATTGAAGGGTTTAGTTGTTTGGCCAAAGTGGATATGCTCATTATTTCTGGATTTTAGGTCCCTTACGATAGTGCTTCGTTGTAGGGGTGTCACTTTTGATTTGCGGCCAGATGATTTTTTACTGCTATAAGCATTTCCAAATAGCAAAAAAATGTTTGCAACACTTTGTGATCTGTTTAAAAGCTTACCTATTTCTCTGTTCGATTTTCCAGACTGTTTTAATGCATCAATTTTTCCCTGCTCAACCAGCGAAAGACTGCAACGACAACCCGTTTTGTTTGACTACAAAGTGCTGTTCAAATCTGTTTAAATACCTCCACAGCAGCAAGCATAATCCCGTAGTAAGACTAAGCAACGATACTTATGCAAATTTTTGGAAATAAACGTGGTTGGGGCAAAATTTCTGAAGGTGGACCTATCTTTTTGAAACGGTCTGAAAATGAAAATTTGCATCAAATAAGAAGAAATGATTCATTTTTTGAGAAATTTCATCAACATAGTTTTAACAATTACAGATATATAATCACTGTCAAAAAAAGTGATTTTTTTTCTCAATTAAGAGTCGAAATTTTGAAAAATAAGGGTGGACCTATCATTTCGAGACGCGCTGTATATATATATATATATATATATATATATATATATATATATATATATATATATATATATATATATATATATATATATATGTCAAAAAATGGCACATGTACCCCCCCCCCACAAAAAAAAAAGAAGCGTAAAAACACAAACATACGTAATGTGTGCTTGTTGATGGGTCTTTTTCTTTTTGCTGATCCCTCCCACCTATGTTTTTTTTTCTTCCAATGCTATTGGTTTCTGTGTTGTTTAAAAATATTTTTAGAAGAATGACCTTTGTAGGGGATGCATTTAACTTTTTTAAATGAAGGAAGGTAGAATATCCCTAATTTTAGGGGGTCGGGGGAGGGGGTTCTACCCTGGGAAATTTTTTAAAAAATAGATACAAAATTCTGCATTACGAGGCCTTATATGGGTATTGAGACTGCAGAAATATGAGAATAAAGTAATCAAACAAAACCTTTTAAATGTTATGAATTTTGCAAATTAAGATCAATTAAAATATTTTTAAAAATATGGACCGACAAATCCTTGACATTAATCTGCAGAGATAAAGAACGAGGGAAGAGAAAAAAATAAACACATCATCACTTGCTTACATCGGTTTTCAGCATAGTTACTGTAATTTATATTAGTAGTATTACAATTGTATTAGCATACATTTAGGGGTGCCCGGAATTGAAGTCATTGCGACATCTTTTTTTGGCAAATTTTGGCTGATGAGTAAACACATTTCTACACAGTAGTAAAGTATTTCATTAGAAAATCTTGTCCTAGTATGCAGGTAACTGGGAATTTCAATCAGCAAATTCAGAAATTTTCCTCTTTGAATAGTTCAAGATTGGGTAGCCCCTGCATGCATTACACTGAACGGAACTTACCTTTAGTCTTTTCTATGGTTGAAGGTGATTCAATGAATATTAAGAGCAAGAATCTGAGAAACTGTCACGCCTAGCATTATGAGGTGATTCATGACCTCTCAGATTTTCTCCCAAAAATTACCAAATGTTTATTATCTTATTGAAAGACCAAATCCAGAATGTTTTGCTCTAAAGTTAAATTGTTTAGTTTTTATGGACCCTTAAAGTTGAAGGTGCGGCATCAAAAATTAAGCGGATTTTCAAGACATGGAAATTGCTGTGAGCCAAAACTCTTACCAGGAACTGTTAAACTGCAATTTTCTTTTTGTATATGGAATATAGAAGGTTGAAACTTTACAAAATGAATGTTAAATTTGTGGTAAGTTGTTGCCGTAAGGTCAGTGAAGGCCCTCAAAACAGGGCATTTTTGACGTTTTTTAGCGTTTTTGAGGTCCAAAAACAGCTTGTACATTTCATTTGGCACGGCAAAAATAGTGTCGTTTGAAAGACCAGTGTAAGCACTTTAAAATAATGTATAAATAACCGAGGAAAGTTCAACGTGCTTTTAGTTGCGTAAGGCCGAAATATGAAAAATGTCATATTTTACAGATATTCAAACGGTCATAACTTCCTCTGCTAACAACATATTGAAATATTTTTTTTGCCAATGTCATGCTCTTTTCTTTGTCTTAACAGAACAGTTGAGTCCTTTGAGGCGAAATGCGAAAAATTTTTTTACAAAAATGGCACAGAAAAAAATAAATTTTTTGTTATTTCGTTACGTCATATAGACGGCGTCCCTCCCTATGATGACGGGCGTCAAGAAATCGGCGACTCGGAATGTATGCATTCGATGGCGAAGGATAACCCCTTCTCCTTTTATCATTTGCATTTCTGCCTGTGGAGACTTTTAATTTATCGGCGCTGTCTTGAAAATGGTGCCGAATTTCAGTTCCACAGGAACAGAAAAGAAATATAATAAATCCCTCATTCCTAGAAAGGAAGAAATTACTTTTTTTTTTACAGTTTTGGTAAGTGTCTGTTTCTTTCTTTCTTTTTTCCTTTTTCCCTTTTTTCTTTTTCTCTTTTCGTTTCTTTTCTTTTTTTTTTTGGCTCCAGGGGGGGGGGCGATCGCCCCCATCGCCCCCCTTTGTATCCGCGCTTGCTTGTAGGACAAATATGTTTTTCAACAATGTTAATAATTATCTTCAGATTTAGTTAGAAAAGTCACAGTTAGTGATAAGTTTTTGAGACTCATAGAATCGACGCATTAGATCCGTGCTACCCCTGTTAGCTACCACAATCGAGAATTGTTGTAAGAGGAAAAGTTGGGCGTCTCATTAAAATGAAGCTGCTCACGAAAACTTAGCTTGATAGTAATAAACAGAAAAATCTCTATCAGGGATCCCTGACTATATAGATTTCATTCAGAGGTCTAGGCGGGACATTGATTCAGAAGAAAATATATATTTTACTTTGAAAATTGTTTTATTGCGAAAAACAATGCTATTTTTTTCTGGATCGTATGCCCTTAAATTTCGCCCCCCCCTCCCATAATGCAGGGGTGCTCCGTACACCACTGCTGTCCAATATTTTTCCGACATGGAGTGTGATTTTGAAGTCATTTAATGAAAATTTTGACACGTAACATACAACCTAACTATTTTTCATATGACAGATCTAAGAAAAAGTCTCTAACTAAAAGATTATTGCTATTGAAGACTTCATTTAATGCTGTTTTTAAATAGAACCGAGCGAACGAACGATTAGATGTTTAATAATTAATTAAATGCAGAAAGTTTCAAAATTTTTTGCAGACGAATAAATTTTGCCACATTTGTCGTTAGTTCACTGTTTATTTTTATTTTTTTATTTCAACTTTTTCTGCTATTGCATGCTTTTTCTCGTTGAACAGCCTCGATTGCGACACTTTTTAATCGTTTCCGCATTTTTTGAACAGAATATTTTTCAAACTGATACATTTGATAGTTTCCCCAATACATAAATTTAGATAATTATGTGTCGATTTCTAAAGGACCGATTTGTTTCCGATGCAGCTGGTATTTTATGTATGCAACTGTAATTGGCTCAAGTGCTCTTTTACGTTTAAAGGTATAGTACTTTAAAAACGTTTTTATAGCTAGATCATGGGTTATTACTTTTTACATGAGGGTAAATAATAATGAATGGATGAAGGGAAAGTGAATTATCCAATTAAAGCACTAATGACTTTAAATGCACATTATTCATATAACATAAATAATTGCAAATGAACAAATGAAAATGAATGTGACGCTATCTTCTGTTCATTTTTTAATAAAATTGAACTACTAATGTTTTAAATCCGCTCTTCATTTTTTCCCATTTTTTCTGTTTTTTAACACTTTCAACAGTTGTGCGTTATTCTCCCCTTAAAAAGAGGTAACTGTTTTGTTTTATTTTAATCAATTTATATGAAAAACACATCTCACAACCACTGAAATTAGGAGTTTAACTATAAAAAACTATTGCATTTTTATCCTGGGCGATGCTTTTTGTGCAGTTGGCGGGCATGATCGTGAGGTTACACCCGAGACAAGTACATATTATTTTTCAAGTACAAAAATGTTTTTTAGAAAGTTGATACTTTATATCTGTACCTCAGAGCCAGAATTACGTAATATGCAATGAGTTACCGCCCATAAGTTAGGGCTATAGCAGAACTGAAGCAAATACATCCACAACTCGGTATTGACATCCTGGAGACTGCAGTTTCGTCCTTATTGTGGACTCCTCAGTCAGGAATAGCCAATGACCAAGCTGGAGGTAAATATCCTCTTATTGTAGCCAAGATAGCCAACAAACTGGTAGATAAAACGAATTTACTTTAGCAGCGAGCTTCCGCAAACCATGGTGCGGCTCAACTCGAAATTTGAAGGCACGTTTTATCTACCAGTTTGTTGGCTATCTTGGCTACAATAAGAGGATATTTGCCTCCAGCTCGGTCATTGGCTATTCCTGACTGAGAAGTCCACGATAAGGACGAATCTGCAGTCTCAGGATGTCAATACCGAGTTGTGGGTGTATTTGCTTCAGAGTTACGTAAGTCCGAAAATGGCGATTTTTACTTGACGAATGCATTGCATGTACCCAAGTAGCACACTTCGTTTTTTAAAGGTTGTAAAATGGTTATTAACGTCGTAACAACCGCTTAAAAACGTTTATAAAACGTTTAAAGGCTATTTGTGCTACCTGGGTAGAGTCTTATTCTGCATAGACCCACCAGAACGTTATTCTAAAAAATAAATTCCTTCGTAATTATTTAGCAGAGATGAAAGCGTCAGAGTCCCATCCTTTGCATGAATCGTTTTCGCACTCTACTGAAAAGTTACGAAAATGGGCTTATACGTTAGTCTGGTTCTGAGGTACAGAATAATACATAATAGTTTCTTAAATAAGTATTGTTACAAATCTTGTAAATAGTTGTTGTTTTTCCTGCCGTGCATCATTTTCATTAGTTTTGGTTTTATCTGACGTCATGTTGCAAAAGTATCTGAAGATATCACTTTTATCACTTGTATACCGGCCCTGTAACGTTTTGTAGTTTTTACACTTGCCCTGCATTTAATAAGCGTGAAGACATTTTTCGCTCGGAGTGTTTTCTTTTTTTTTCTTTTTCTTTTTATTACTAGAAGTTTCTTGAATGGATTACGTAATGTTATGAATGAAACAGAATGCTCCGGATTTTGCTAGAATGTTCCTTCCGAGTATAAATAGCTGGCCTTGAACACAAGTCAGTTAGTTTTTCTCAGATTGGATTATTGAGAGGCTCGTTTTTATTCGCTTTGGGCGATGTTTTGCTTTTGTAATTGCTTAATTACTGTTCACGTTAGATACGTGGTGCTGAATTTGAGAGTACAGTGTACTGTTTTGCTACCTAATTGCTGGATGTTTAGCAATTGTTTCCTGCTCCTTTTGTAAATAGTGTACATACTTGTAAATAAATTTATAGTTACTTCCTCAAGATTGGAATGTTCATTTAAAGAAAGTTGAAGGTGCTACGGACTCGTTACAGTATATATGGGCGATTCTCTGTAAACTCGTCATTTTTCACACGAAATCTGTCCGGGCATGGTTTTTTGAAATGTTCGTATAATTATAATACTATTGCTCAGAAAATGAATCTATTATTTTGGTTTGAAAGAGGGCCAATTGAAGTTTGTGTTTTTCTGATAAATCATGATAGGGGGTTACTCCCCTGCCTAGTATAACTAGGCAGGGGACTGTGCCAGGTATCTGTATTTTTGCTCTTTGCAGCGTAATATCTGCAAAACTATTGAAACATAATTAGTTACGAGACTATAAATTTAGGCAGAAATCGTGGACATAATAACTAATATGTTTCATAATTAAGCTAATTGCCATTGATAAAATCACTTCCCAGAGGACTGTTTTCGTAACGATCACGATGCATACTATCAGCACAAATGTGGATCTCGAACTAAACAAAGTGGCGTTTCAACACAGTTCTCGGCAATTTCAGCAAATTCACACTGGTTACTTTAAACTTCTTGCCAAAAAACATTTGCAAGAGTAACTGATTTTTTCTATTGAAGCTTTGAATTTGTTGCAAGGGACTGTTTGAAAAAACTCTGGACAGAACTTACATGACAATATTATGTTTTAGAAATACGTTATTAGATCTTATTTCGTAAGAAAAATATAGCTTCATTATTCTATTTTTAAATATTAATTGCAAAATTTATGTAGTGTTATTAGGTTTTTTGAAATAATACCTTTAACCTTTAGACAATGGGATTGGGACAGCCAGGGGACTGTGTTTTTGGTGCTTAGATAATTTCTAGAAAAAAAAAATTAAATTGTTATCGCTTCAAATACAATTGGCCCACAAAGTATTAATGCTTTACTTGTATTAAGAGCGATAATTACTTTATTACACTTTATTATTTTTAAAATACTTGGTCCGGACAGCCAATTACCAGTTTACAGAGAATCGCCCATATAACAACTGAAAACCAATTAATATTGCTATAATACAATGAGTATGTGAGTAAAAATATATCATTTGTTTAAGTAGAGTAATATATTAAACCTCGAATAAGCCTCATGTGGACGCTGCGATATAGCCTCTGAACAGTGTGTGCTTTCTTTTTAACTACCTTTTTTTTTTTTGAAAAAAGAATGTTCATGGATTCTTTCAGTCTCTTGACTGAATTAGAAAAAAAAATCATGTTTTAATTGCTTTACCTTGCAAGGCGTATCTTTTCTGCGGCGAGCATCGTCGGAATGTCCTACTTTATCCTTGACTCCACATCTAGGGGTGTTCATCATAGTTAAGGTGTCGTTATCTAGTACACCTACAAATAGAAATTGCTTTAGTAAACATTGTTGATAAGAGTGATGAACAAAAACAAACATTTGAATTCACTCATACACTGCAAAAAATGGAATGTCGATTTTACAGTATAATACTGGCAGCCGAGGTTCCAATTTAAAACTGTAAAATGCACACTAATAAACTGTAAAACTAGCAATTTTACAGTTCCTTACTGTAAAGTTGGAAATTTTACAGTTTATTGCCGTAAAATTTAGCTTCATTATATTGTAAAAACAACAGTATAATACTGGCAGCAGAGGTTCCAGTTTAAAACTGTAAAATGCTCAGTAAAAACTGTAAAATAAGAAATTTTACAGTTTATAACTGCAAAGTTAGCAATTTTACAGTTTAGTACTGTAAAATGAGCAATTTGACAGTTTATTACTGTACAATTAGCAATTTTTATAGTTTATTACTATAAAATTAGCTGTATTATACGATAAAAACAAAGTTCATTTTTTAGTGTATGTCATGTTTGGTTTTTTGCGTATAAAATGCAGGAGGAGCGAAATTATACGAGACCTTCGGAACTATGAAAACGTGTCGGGAAGTCGAAATCGTTGGATTATGTGGACATTGTTTATGTGCATGATCATTAAACACTATGAGTAAAAGTACTAAAAGTAACTAGTTACTATAATAAAGTTGAAAGATAAACCCTTACTTACGAAAATGTTTTTCTATAATAAATAACGATAAAAGAAAAAAAAAGTGATACCTTCTTGCTATTTCTTCAGTTGTGCCTTTCTGGCTGTCAGATTTTGGATTCGCTGCAGCAGTAGTATATAATCGCACTTTTAATATTAAATTTGCGCAAAAAAGCGTGATTTATTTTAATGTTTATATTATTTTTGTGTTGGAAGGAGTGTCAGACAATCGGAGTTCTATTATATTTTAAAATCAGCATTATGTACATTTATAATTTTGGTAATTGGGAATATTAAAAGGACGAAAACAAATACCTTCTACAGATGCAAATCAAAACTAACAAGAATCAGCATTATTTTTTACTTAGACTGCCAGCAGGAAATTATGAGGTTAACAGTAAATGATTGTGGCAAGAATCCTGACCATGATTTAATGATTAATGACCATTTGTTGTGCTTAACTGTCTAAACTTTATCTTTTAATTTTATTTTTTAAAGGGGGGGGGGGAGGACTACACACCTTTTGTAGGCCAGTCATGCATAGTCATATAAAAGAAGAAACCAAATTAAAAATAACCATTTATTTTTGTAACACACATTTACACAGAAATAGTGATTCGAAAATGTCGCTAAATTAGTGTTGTCGCCTTGTGCCAGCCAAGCTGGCAATTTGGGGTTATCTGCTTCACTTCTCCAACTGTCCCGTAATTTGGTTTTGGTGTGAAGTTCAACTTTCACAGTACACACATATGCTACACGGATCCGTTTATCGGGTGGACATCTATTCACAGCATAACAACACATTCACACAAAGAGCAAGGATACGAGAGAGAAAAGACATCCATTCGTGAGCCGGGATTCGAACCTGTGACCACACCATCCGCGTCAGACTTCTCTGACCACTAGACAAGGTCAACGGCTGCTAAACTGGTAATTTATTTGTCTTCACCATACCTGACAATAAAACGATAACTATAAAACCCCTTCATTTCCCGACCATATTCTCAGACTTGTTTCTGACGACCATGCGCACAATGAAAGGCGCACCATACATTATTATTGAGAGATATTTCGACAGATTCTACTTTATACTGTTTTGTGAATCTTGTGTAATGCTATTTCATTGAAAACCAGCCATTCTATAAAATTTTTACTCATTTACTTCAGAATATTTTTCGTGTTTACAAATTTAGCTCCGTCGTCATAAATTGGAAATATTTCATTTCATTTAGTATAATCTCTGTCTCTATCTTAACTTTTGTCAAAAATATTTGACATATTGTTGTAAAAAAATTAAAAATACTTTTTAAGCTACTCTATAGAGACCGTTGATTTTAAAGTAACTATATCGCGCAGTCAGAAAAGTTGAGATCGTTAACATCAGATTTCGAAAAAAAAAAAAAAAAAATCTGGCCAGCGTGTAAAAAGTTGGACGATACTGTCTGATTTTCTTAGGTAAAACCTTCCGCGTATTTACTCATGCGTCAGGTCTTCTCTGATCTTACTAAAATAGGGATGATAGGTAAGATAACAATAAGGGGAAGAATAATAAGAAGCATTATGAGTCGTATCAAACAACGTACTGTCTAAAATTTTTTCGTGCGACCTCCGCTGTATCTGCGCACGCGCGAAGTCTCCTCGGACTTGCTCGAAATAGGGGGAAAAGCAACGAGGAAGTAGAAAGCGAACAAAGGCTGAAGGCATCGGGTAGTGCGCATCCTAAACCTATCTCCCCTTTTTCAGATGGAAGCGTCCGTGGCTCCCAAGCGCACAAAACGCAAACAGACAGTAGAACGATGCTAATTTCAAACACATAGTTTTGTTGAATATGTCAAAAGGATAGCAAATGCAAGGTTTAAATTGAAAACTTCGCAAAGTTACCACCGGCAACCGGTTACCCCCTTTTTAACCCTCGTGGGTCCCTCCCATTTCAGTTACACTCAAGACCCTTGGGGTCATAAACGACCCCATGTTTCCTTTTATTAATTTATTATGATTATTGAATATTACATGCATTATTTAAGTTCACACACTTTTTAATGCTAAAAAAATAAAAATAAAAAGACACAATCAAAGTAAAATTTAGTTTATGCATTAAAAATAAAAATTTTAGAGCAAAACTTACAATAACTGCAGATTTATTTACAACTGTTACAGACCTGAAAAAACATGATTTTTGCAAGTGAATTTCAAACACTTATGACATTTTTCGATGCATTTTATGTCCAGTTCTCTTGGACAAAAGTTGCAACGTCCTCTTTTTTTGGCATTCTGGGGAAGTGACCCCAAGTGACCCCAGTGTGCAAAAATGCAATTCGAGAGAAATAAAACACAATAATAGCATTATTTTGAATAGAAAACTAGAAGAATAAAAGCCACAAAATGCCATTATAAACAAATAGTTGATTAACAAGATATATTAAACAGAAATTGCATTGGGGTCACATATGACCCCAAGGAACCCACGAGGGTTAAGTGGAATGGTTCGCGAGTGCTAGGCGCGGTTTTCAAAGACGAGCAGTTCATGAATGACACAGGCATTCAATATGTTTTGGTACTGTACAATATCACTTATTAAGGGATGAGTCTACGATTCTTAACTTATTGACAAAGTGGCAAAAATAACGCTAAAGAGTTGTTTGTCTTGTCATATCTAGATTTGATTATAGTCCATTTCTCAGTTGCTCAAGATATGAGCAGAAGCTTTTTTTTCTACTTCGTTGTGTAGTGTTATGTAGTGTCAATTTAAAGATAGACACAGCTAATATGTGTGAAGTGATATCCTCATCATGCGATTAATTTCCGTTAAGATGTATGAAAAGCACTATTTGTGTACCCAACTGGTCAACAGTACTAGAAAATTGATCTAAGCTGCTGTGAAGAGCGATTAAAAAAGCGAAGTGTAGTGTAACATTATCGAAACATCTTTTCAACACGTGAGGCGTCACAATCAGAAAGAAACCTGTTGTTGGAATCGCGCAATATGCCACACGTGGTTGGAAATAAAATTAAACTTTGCGCAAGAAAATAGCTAAATAAATGCTCTCAGCTCTAATACTGTACTTCAACACGCAAGCACCTGAAAAGAATATGACTTTGTACAAGTGATATCTAATTATGCATATTGGCAAGAAGAGTAAAGGGACGAAATAGTCAATATGTTTTTTCTTATCTAAAGAAATGCTTAAAGAGTTTTTAACTGAAAAAATGCACATTATAAAAAAAGAAAGAAATAATAAAGGCTAATACTTACTAGCATTTACTAGTTTAAAATATCAAATCTGGATTTAAAAATTTGTTAAATAGTTATATATACTAAACATAAAAATTTAAATTTTAATTTTATTTATGAACATTTTTATGAATAAAATATACATATAGATTTTGCTCTAGCATATTTTTGTATTTTTTTATAAAAGTGAAATTAAATGAAAAAGGATCATACAAGATTTGTGCTGAAATATGATTGAGGTTAAAAACCAATGTGTGAATAAAGCACAAATTATGTATCCTTAAAGTAAAATAAATAATAATTTGAAATATCTTTCACTTGAATCATGAAATTTTTATGAATGTCAAAGTGCTAATAGTAATTCCAATAGAATAAAAAAATTGGGAGGATAAAGTACGTAAAATTAACCATAGTTTTTATTTCTAAATAAATGTTTCTTTTTAAATTGTGAGCCTTCACTTTTTCTGAGAGAGGAAAAATTTATTTATCTTCAGCTGCTTACTCAAGATCAAGGCTCTTCAAACTAAGCTTCGTTTAACATAAAAAATTAACGGATATCTAGAAAAATTTTCATATTGTTGTATGTCCAACAAAAGAATAAAAACAAATTTTAAAAAATGGTTCTGTTTCTTAAACACATAAACAATATTATGCAACAACTAAGTTCAGAAACAGGTTCGACGTCCCACTTGATGCTGCTAGCGTTATCAACCGATATTTATCATCAAAATTGTCCGGATTCAAATTCCTTAATTTAGCTTAAGCTACATTTATCTCGTTTTCGATTCACTGATTCTGGTCATGTAATCGCTTTTCAACTAAATTGTTTCATTTCAAAATGTTTATCATAATGAAAGTGTCTATTTTGTCTTGAAATAATCTCAGTGCTATGAAAATGTCCACACATCATAATACCTCTCAAATCATTAGAATTCCGTCTCAGAATCATATTTGGAAGCGGCCGATAAAAATGTGTTTTCAGAATTTTGTATTTATTGTGTTTGTAAAATCTTCGTGTAAGCAAATTTTTAAAGTATTGATACGATGTTTATATTAAAAAAAAAATGACATCACTATCCAAGCGTCGTCATGCGAACTGAATCAAGAACAAGACTATTAATGTGTTACACTATTTTGGCGTGAGAAGAATCTGTTTGTACTCAATGGCATCGGAACAGAAAAAACTCGGTCTTGACATTGCTTCCGTATTACAAGGTTAGATATATTTCCAGGAACATAAACTTGCGAACTTAGTCAAGAACAAACTATTAATGTGTTTACATTATTTTGGCGTGATTAGAATAACTTCGATCTCATTGCCAGCAGGAGAGAAAAAACCCGGTCTTGACATTGCACACGTCTTGCAAGGTTTCGTACTTGTTCAGTGACTTCGAATATTTTACGAGTTTATTCTCCATATGAATGAGAAAAGTTTCTGGTAGTGTACGGATCTTCTAAGCGATAGATTCTAAAGAATTTGCCCTTTATTCCCGACGGGACTCAGAAGTTCTGCTTACATAAATTCTGTACCTCAGAACCAGACTAACGTAAGTCCATTTTCGTCATCTTTCAGTAGAGGGGAAAAACGATGTATTCGACAATCGTTTTTCCCCTCTACCGAAAAATGACGAAAATGGACTTACGTTAGTCTGGTTTTGAGGTACAGAATTTAGTATTGTGAATCCTAAATGGGTGGAATCACCCTGGTACTTGAAAGTACCACTCCTTGTACTTTGCTGAGAGGCCGGCAGATGATACCTGCGATCGGAAACAGTTTTCTTGGGGGCTCTAAGGCGTAGGGGACCTTAGACCCCCCCTCCCCCCGAGATTTTCAAACATTTTTTTTCTCGTCATGTATAGGTTATTTGATGAATGTTTAACTAAAAATACCAAAAAATATATAAAAATTCATTGTTGAATTAATTTGGGACGTAAAGGGTTAAGTTGTTGTAGTTGATGATATTGATTATTGAAATTCTGGAACCACCCTACATTTCCCAATTAATTAAGGAAATAAATGTTCATTTGATAATCAAGATAAACAGCGAGTCTTGAGGAGATATGGTTTCAGACACATATACGATATTAACAAAATTACAGAAATAATTTTTTTAACACATGTTTTCCTCAAGTGATAAAAAAGAATAATGAAAAACACGGGATAGAGATGAGAATTAATGAAAGTATTTAATCGGCTAAAATGTCTCCATAAATTTTATTAAATGCAAAAAAGAGCGGAATAAATATTTTAAATTCAAAGTTTACGAAGTTTACAGTAGGATTTTAACCTTTTAACTGTCATGCCCGAGATAATCTCGGGCACAGCACTGGTGTTCGAAAATGTCAAGCCCGAGTATTACTCAGGGTTTTTTTTTTTTTTTTTTGAGTGCATCGTATTGTTATATCCGAATATATATCGGGAGACGTTTATTTAGGCTTCATCTCTTTGTCAAACCCGACTGTTTCTCGGGTTTGTGCTTAGAAAAGTGTTTCCAATTATACCACACAAGACTCTATTACTGAAAGGTATTCACTTTTATTTATTAATTTTTTTTCATTTATTTATTTTTTAGAAAATAATTAATTTTTTTTTCATTTTTAGAAAATAATGCTCCACTAGAAGCGAACTTTACAACTGCCACTTTGAGTGGCAGCCGCCTCAAGCAAATATGCAGTGGCTACAAAACTTTAAATATTTTACCCATGTGCTTCAAAATATCAATTTTTAACTGCTAAGTATGTTTTATTTTGTACTAAACATTTGATTTTTGCAATAAAAAAATTTGACAATTTGTGCACCCAAATCATCAAAATAACTTGACAGTTAAAGGGTTAAGCCAGGGCAATAGTTTTATCCGTCGCTGCCACTAATAGATTTCGAAGAAGGTATCTGTACTTTTAATCATCATTTTATTCGATGTTTTGTTCGGGTTTCCGTGCTTTGTATTTTACCTATCATTTTTAAGTACTATGAATTTTCCCTCGGAAATCTTGACTGAAATAATTGAAGTAGGATACCTTAAGCAGAATAATAATCGAGTTATTTGCGATTTTTAGAACTTCTTATTTGTATTGATATATTATTACTAAGTATATATCGGGTTTTCCATTATGTATTTAACTCTACTTTTCCACAACAATCTTACACGCATTCAGATGTTCAGTACTCAGTCAAATTGATTTGAAACAGTGGGGATAAACTTTACATTTTAGAAACTGTCCTCCTCTTTACTCATTTCCCCCCACAGAGCTAGAATACAATTAGAGCGCGTGCTTCTTTATCCAAGAGGCAGAAAAAGGCTATCAATATGAGGAGATATTGGTGCTCAAAAAAGAAGGGGGGTTGGGGATTTCTGCATTTGTCATCTTTCTTGCCAGTCAAGTTTAACCCTCGTGGGTTCCTTGGGGTCATATGTGACCCCAATGCAATTTCTGTTTAATATATTTTGTTAATCAACCATTTGTTTTTAATGGCATTTTGTGGCTTTTATTCTTCTAGTTTTATATTCAAAATAATGCTATTGTGTTTTATTTTTCCCGAATTGCATTTTTTGCACACAAGACCCTTTGGGTCACTTCCCCAGAAGGCCAAAAAAAGAGGACGTTGCAACTTTTTTCCAAGAGAACTGGACAGAAAATGCATTGAAAAATGTCATAAGTGTTTGAAATTCACTTGCAAAAATCATGTTTTTTCAGATCTGTAATAGATGTAAATAAATCTAGTTATTGTAAGTTTTGCTCTAAAATTATAATTTTAATTTATAAACTAAATTTTACTTTAATTGTATCTTTTTATTTTTTGTTTTTTTAGCATTAAAAAGTGTGTGAACTTAAATAATGCATGTAACATTCAATAATTATAATGAATTAATTAAAGAAAGCATTGGGGTCGTTTATGACCCCAAGGGTCTTGAGTGTAACTGAAATGGGAGGGACCCACGAGGGTTAAATATGCGTTTAGCTAAGTTTGCACAGTTAGAACCAGGAGTGCCCCGATGGGAGGTTACATAAGGTTGCTGTGAATTTCCAAAAATTTCCTAATTCAGCATATTTTGTCCAAAAATTTGCTAACTGTGGAATTTTCAATTTCCGAATTTTCCTTTTAATTAGGTGTATTTATGGGTGCACATCCGTATTTTATCATTCAGCAAAATTTGGAATTCAGAATTTCTACCCTCCAAAAAATTTCAGCTTAGGGCCCTCCTTCTTGTCTAGACCATTGAAGCATTAGTGTTAAAAAGGCTTTAATGTGCACAGCTGAAATATAACTTTAACGCGTGCTCTAGTTAAATTATTTGCTCTACTGTTTTCTCCTTTCTTCTTTTTTTCTCATTAGGGCTACAGTGGACCCAAAAAAATGTTTTTTTTTTTTTTTTTCAATTATTGATCTATATGTCTAAAACTTTGTGTGCTTGTGTATTTATTACACCTAAAAACATTTTTAAAAAATGATGCCAAAACAATGAACACTTTTTTCGAAATTTAAAATTTAAAATATTTTCTAACAAAATTTCAAAATGCTCCATGCGTCACATTTTTTTTTTCAAACTTTAAATTTCCACTTAATTTCCAATCGTTAGGCATAATTGCATAAATCTAATCATTACATGTAATGTTTTGTAATGTTTTATGAAATAGTTTATAAAAGATGACTGAAAATTTATACGCATTTTTCAGCTGAAAAACGCATACAAATTTTCGGGGTTTGAATTTCGCCACACTGCTGGAACTATACTCTATTCGTACTGATTAAAAATCAAAATTATCTCAAATTTATTTAATTTTTCATATTACGTATTTCTGGTCTGAGCCGACATTATTTCATTGAAGTAAATAACTTTTCCTTTTATGAAATATTCTAAATTAATGTCATTGAGTAGTATGATCTCGAAGATCCTCATTCACAGCACTGTAAACAAGGCCTGATTACTGAGTAGGCCAACTAGGCCGCGGCCTAATGTCCCCACAATTTAGGAGCCCCCAAATGATTAAAACTGCTGTAGTCAATGCCTAAATTTGTTTTATCCTATGCCTAAAATTGTAAAGCCTCAGTGCAGGGGGCCCCAAAAAAGTATTTGGCCTAGGGCATTGTGATATCTTAATCGGGCCCTGACTGTAAAGTTACGACAATCTTTGTTTAACTTCTGCTCAAGACGTGTCTGGGAGGACAGCACTTCCATTCCTCGCAGCTTCGTTAGGCAATTCTTTTTCCATCTTTTCTTGACCTTCGGGAGAAACACACCTATTAATGACGTCATTTTTGCGTGACGAAGGACGGTCCACTTTGGCCATTAAGATGTGGAACACTCTCTGGAAACCACAAAATGTTTGTTGCATTCTTTTATTTTTTTCTTCCGTTTTTAGTTTCGTTCGTTCTTCGCATCTTTTATTGTACTCTTTCCTTGAAAAGTTTGCCGTCGGACATTGTGATGCCTGATTTATGTCGCAATCACAGATGTGACGATATTAGTTGTGGTGATTCCTTTTTTTACGATTTATTCAGTTTATTTGTTTATTTTTTAGTTTGGGTTTAGGTGAATTGGAGCTGAGGTATTATTGTCTGAAGAATGCTGCCTATTGGTAGAAAAATGAAAAATAGCCTTCAGGATTTTTTTTCAATCAATGTAAAAGACATTTCTTTGGATATATGTTTAAAATTAATACTAGAATGACCTTCGCTTAGTAAGTATAACAATTGATGAAATCAGAGACTTATTGTGATTTCGAGCAGAAGTGTGGAATCAAATGTACTTCAGTTCCGTGAAGTTTCGCTTTTTTTTTTTTTTGCATTGCGCGATACATTGGAAACCACAAGGCCGCTCTGAAATATTTGGCGTGTGAACTAAGAGGTTAATAAGTGAAAGTGCTGTTAGAACGGAAATAGCAGTGACAACAACAATAAAAATAAAAGAAATATAAAAGTCTGATTAAGATGACTCTTTGTTAGTATAAAATGTACTCTCAAGATTAAATGCCTGAATTCAGGTCAATAAACCTCCACGATAACTTAAATATTGCAAAGAGAAGAAATGGCTTAGTGATTTTTATTCTTGCGATAGCATGTTTTCATTTCCTCCACCCGATATGTGCATGTCAACGGTGCCGCTGAAGATTCTCATCAGAGTAATAAGGGCTGAAGTTCCCGAATATCTCCACGAATGTAAGAAAAACTCCAAAAAATTTCTAATGAAATGAAATCGTTAAAAGCAAAAGGAAAGCATACCCAAAAACACCCGTTACAAAAAAAAATATCAGTTAACGAGAAACTGTTAGAAAAAAAGCAACAGTTCTCAATCAGCGTCAAAGATTCCTCTAAAAAAACTCGAAAAACCCTTCAGATTTCCTTGTTCAAAAAAAAAAAAAAAATCAGAATAGGGATAAGAGAAATAAAAAAAGTCCTATTTTAATAAAGGAAACAGTTCCTCAAAATCAGTACGTATCCAACATTCTCTCCTAACCAAATAAAGGTAAATTATGTCTCCAACATTCTCTTCCTGGAGAAATATAGTTAAAATTGCTATAAGAATAAACAATTACAACAATCTCTAAACAATGCCAGCAGACTGTA
Source organism: Uloborus plumipes (assembly GCA_038373865.1). Taxonomy (NCBI): domain Eukaryota; kingdom Metazoa; phylum Arthropoda; class Arachnida; order Araneae; family Uloboridae; genus Uloborus; species Uloborus plumipes. Next base: position 11,693 of record JAXGGA010014837.1, on the reverse strand, counting down.
CAAATTCTCAATAGAAAAAGAATAGCATTCTCTATAAATCTCCATTGCAATCACGATATTAGTCTCAAAAAGTCCTCATTACAGTTAGGAGTTACGAGAGTGAAACATTCGAAGGGATATGTGTTCCTTCACATTTGAAACTTTCTATAAGGGCTCTCCAGCAATAATTGCTTTATTTAAGAATTAATTTTATTTTAATTAACAGTTATCTGTATAACTGAATATATTTAATCGTAATAAATCAGAATATACGTATAATAACGTTTTTGAGCCTACGGCGTAAATAAATACATAAATAAATCATTGCTATTGAAAGGCATTTTGTTATAAATATCTTCAGGAGCACCTTGAACCTAAATTTTAAGGTGGGCAAAAATTCTCAGCTTACTGAATGACAGTATGAACTTTGCCAATTGTCTGAAATTCCATTGTATACATCCCAAGTAGCGCACTTCGTTTTATAAACGTTGTAAAATGGTTATTAGCGTTGTGACAACCGCTTAAAAACGTTTATAAAACGTTTAAACGTTATTTGTGCTACCTGGGATCTTTACCTCATAGACTCGACGCACAAGTTTAAAAATAATTGCAGCATTGTTATTAAACGATGAACTTTCATTCCCCGAGTAACGTCCACAAATCATTCTGGAAAAAAACAGCGTACCTTTTACATAACATGAAATTTCCATCTTGTTTTTAAATAATAAAGAATGAACGGAATTGGCATTGGAAGAAACTTTTGTTATGCAATGAAAACCCAAATGAAAAAAATATAAAAATAAAATTTGTTGCGGTCCATATGAAATTATATCTGATGAAAAGAGACAATAGGCATCATTAAAAAAAGATTAAAAAAAGACTATATTGCAATACTGTCTGAAAATTGTCCGAACTATCAATCAAAATTTGCCGAACACGAATACTTTTGGGAGGTCAGTGACCTCCTAATCGGGAGGCCTTGAATATGTTTTCAGTAAGTACAATGTTAGTACTACGCTTCTGAAGGTTCCAGTGCTAAAATTGAGTTACACATCTTCTCCAAGAAAATCAACCTGAATGGATTAATCATACTTTTTAGCGTCACCGCAAAAAACAGCTGAATATGAATTATGATTTTGATACTTCCCAAGGAAAGCTACTAAATGATATTCTGCTCTTTAGCATTTTAAAGAAAAATCCTAATTTCTATAGAGATTCAACATTTATATATATATATATATATATATATATATATATAATTTAAAGTAACTCATTTAAGTTACCCATAAATGGATACTTTAATGTTCAACTTAGAAATGGCTTTAAAATATTTTTTTTCATCTGGGTTTTCATTGCATAACAAAAGTTTCTTCCAATACCAATTCCGTTCATTCTTTATCATTTAAAAACAAGATGGAAATTTCATGTTATGTAAAAGGTACGCTGTTTTTTTCCCGCATGATTTGTGGACGTTACTCGGGTAATGAAAGTTCATCGTTTAATAACAATGCTGCAATTATTTTCAAACTTGTGCGTCGAGTCTGTGAGGTAAACATGTATACAATGGAGTTTCATAGATTTTCGTATATCTTCTACGATGAATCGTGCTCCGAGTTGACCTTTTTTACTTTTAAATAGAAGGAGAGATAGAACGCAATATTTTTGAATTTTTGATAGTAAAATTTTGACAGCTATAGTTTGGATCTTGCGTGCGGTTTTTTGCTGAACAGTCTTGTTCTTAAACTCTTTTTTTTTCGGGGGGGGGGGGAGGGGGAGGGAGGGGAGCACTTGAACGATATTAATCTCATTTTGATAAGAACATGTTGTATTGTCTATAGTATTAGTATTGTTTAATTATTTACAGATAAAAATATTTTAGATTGACTTAGTTTTGAAGTAAATTGGCTGTTATTAAATTTGAAAATTTCCATTCAAATTCCAAATTATCCATGTGGTTTCTCACTATTAGACCATGTAGTAGCCACTACAATAAAAAATGTAAGTCGATTAACCCATTAATGCCTATCGTCCCTTTTTAGGGACGGTCCAAAAAAGGGTCTGAATTTCCCCAAAATGAATATTTCAACCAAATAATAGTGTGCAATTTGTACCTTGGTATTCTTTCAATTCGTTATAAACAGATTGCAGCACATAAAAAGTGTGTCCTGTAGCAGTTCTAATATGATCTTTATCAAGAATTGAATCGTTCACAATCTCAAGAAAGAAAGCTAAGTTTTCAAAGCTATTCCCAGCTTCCCAGTTTATGTTAATTGCTGATTTTACTTCTTCTTATAAAATGTCTTTTTAAATATTATATCGTAGGCAGAAAAAAAATTGAGTAAAACAAGTATGTACCCTCTGGGATCTATCGCAACTTTTGAGGGACGATTTTTCTTTCCTTAATGAAACAATTATTTTTCACATAATATTTTTTTTATTATTTTTCCTGTCCATTAAACACCATTTGTAACCCGTATACAAAATATCTTTGGGAAAAAAAAATGTCAGGCATTAATGGGTTAAGTAATTTCTTATAATAATATACCGATCCCTTTTTACTAGAGCTGCGACATCGATGTCGATGTTTTGGAAACATCGATGTTTTTCTAAAACATCGATGTTTTTACCATCGATGTTTGAGGGTCGATGTTTTCCCAACATCCATGTTTTGGGTTCGATTTTTTTTTCGATGTCGATGTTTTATAATCCAGCAAAAAAAACTTGATAAAAAAATGCGATAAGCAGACGTTTTAAGAAATTTTCATCCTTAATCGGAAGCTTCAGTATTAATCTCATTAGAAAACATTTTCTATGATTATTATCGATGTTTTGCTCTCGATGTTTCTAAAACATTTCTAATTTGCTTTCACCATTGTTTTTTAAATTATATTTATTTCATTATTATTCATAATGTGAATGTTATATTTCAGCAGGAAAAAAAATCATCAAGATATGCGGCAATAAGTTATACCAATAATCAGCCGTTACACAATCAATCTCGTTAGAAGATGTTTTTGATAGTTATCATCGATGTTTTAAGGTCGATGTCTTTTAATGAGCACTGTTTCACGTTCGATGTTTTTTTTTTCTTTTGATGTCTGTTTTACACTTCAGAAAAGCAATAAAAATATGCAATAAAAAGATTCATCTTTAACAGTTGCAATATCTATCGTATTGAAATAGTTTTTTTTTTTTTAAATTACTACCGATGATTTAAGGTCAACGATTTTTAAACATCGTTGTTTTTGTTTTGCTTTAGAAATTTTTTTTGATAGCAGTGTTTTATATTTCAATAAAAAAAGTTTCGTAAAAATATGTGATAAATAAAAGTCATACAGTTGCTGTATCTATCTCACTAAAAAGTTTTCTACAATTGACATCGATGTCATACAGTTGATGTTTTTCAGGAGACAAAAGATAAATCTAGTTGAGTGATATAAAGAGGCGCAATGTATTGGGGAGTTACTGTATTACTGTACATTTAAATGTGTAAGTAATTTTTATAACAAAAGATCGATGTTTTGAAACATCGATGTTTTGTGGTCGATGTATCAATACCATCGAATTTCGAAACATCGATGTCTTGAAACATCGATGTTTTGTCTTCGATGTCGCACCCCTACTTTTTACAGTGGAGATATATCAACATTTAAATAACTGCAGGAAAGCTACAAGTCGAATACATTATAAAATGAGTTCTATTCACAGTTGAACATCTTTGAAGAATTTTGAGAAATTGACATTCTGCATTAATCGAAAAAGTCCATGAAAATACTTTGACATAGTGGCGTACATAGCGCTCTCGTAGCCCCGGCCGCGCGGGGGGGGGGGGGGGGCAAAAGGTTTGAGGGCGCATAATCCAGAAAAATAGCACTATGTGTTAGTTACACTGGAAAAGCATTTTTTTATAATTTAATAGGGGGATGGGGGGTCAACTGTCAAATCTTGCGGGGAGCGCATCTAGGTCTATGTACGCTGCTGCTTTAACACACATTTCTTGCTACTTATTCACGATGCAATATGTATCAAATCATTTTTTATAACTAAACCTACAACTTAGTCCTAAGATGCTAATTCAATGATTTCTCCTCTCTTAGAGGAAATTCGAAAAATTTAATGATGATAAATTGAAGACGTTAGTCGTTAGAAGAGAAACTCCCTTTGCGTGTCAAATTACATATACACAGAAAGGGTTAAGAAAAAGAAAAAAAAAACTGATAGTAATTTAAAAATGTTTTTGCACGCAAAATCAAAATGTTAGATCACGTGGATTAAGCATGTGACATTCAATTGTATAAGTTTGGAAACGTGTTTATTTTGACATTTTTATTTTTCAAGAATGGATTGAATCGTTAGATGAAATTTAAACTTTTTTCGAGATTTTATGTTTTTGGTTTTAACTGTACATTAAAGATTTATAACAGATACTGTGATAGAGAATATACTGTTGCGTGTAAGTTTATTTATAAAAACGTATGTTAAAGCAAAATTTCAATATACTGCTCGTAAAGGCTTAAAACAGGCATAAGCTAAATTGTCACTTTATGATTCAGTTTTATGAAAATAATGCATAATATAATAATAAAGAAAAAAAATGAAATTTAACTCGAGAACTAACGAAGGTTTCAAACTCATAAGCAAAATTCAAAGAAGCAAAAGATGAGTTTCAAATGCTGTTTCAATAAATCAGTGTTTTCCGAACATATTTTCGCCCTTGTAAACCCATCCCAAAATACTAAAAAAATTCTCGAATCCCCTAACTAGTTAGAAATAAATTTCTGGAGAAATTTTTTCCTTCATGTTGCATAATAGTCCACAGCAGGAAACGAAAACGAATTCGAAAAATATTTGAGTAGCTACAGTGAAGCAAACTAAAATAGTAACTTCAAAAACATTAACAAAATAATGATTCCATAAACCATCTGATTCTTAGTTAAGCAGTTAAACATACTAGCTCTGAAAAAATTCTTCACAGTGAAGCAAACTAAAATGGTAACAATTTTTCATGGAGCAATTGCGGAAATGAAGAAAAAATGACCCAATATCAGACATTTTCAGTCTTACGTAATGTTTTGAACCGGCTTCTGTTTGTTTTAGGTACTTATTCGTTGAAAATCTTTTTTCGCGTTAACAAATAAAATTGGTTTTTAATGATGACAGTGCATTTAATTGCCAGACTGAGACAGAAGGCAATTAAAATTATCTGTCGTAGATTCATTAATGCATAAGAAAGACTTGTGCTTTGTAAAAACAGATTTAATTCACGTACATAACAAAACAAATCGGCTAAGTAAGCAAAGCATTTAAAAAAAAGGAATATCGATTGTCAAGAAAGCAATAAAATGAATGATGAATAAAAGAAAATCTTGAATTTTAGGCTAACTGGAGGTACTGCGAACTCACATTTTTAACTCAGGGGCGCAACAGTCCACGAGGGGCCAAGACCTACTGTACTTGTCTCAGGTTTTTTGACTGAGGGTTCCATGTCGCAGGGCAGATGTAACTGTGAGGTGGTCAGCCGATTGCAGAAACCTAGGGTTTAGTTCCCAAGCACGTTTGGTACTCATTTTATCGACCCACTGAAAGGAGGAAATCCTGATGCAACCGTGCCCAACTTGGGAATCGAACCTTGGTCTGCCGATGTGAAAGATCAAAGTGCTACCACTAAGTCACCTAGCTTTGAACTTATAGTTTCGGGAAAGAGGAATTTTTCAATTTGTTGTATGAAACTCCAAGCTTAACCGAATTATAAAATAACTAATGAAAAGAGTTATTAAATATCGTTATAAAAATATAAAATGAAGTTTCACAAAATGGCAAAGTAAATTTTTGCAAGGTCACAATGACTTCCGTTGCCCCCAATCAGGGTGGGGTCTGTCTTCAAAATAAGCCAGCAAACAAGCGTGTTGTAACTCTGACACCATCTTCTGCATGTTGTAGCAAACAAAGGAAAAAGCGTTCTAAGTTTTCACTGAATACATGGAATGTACAACCGTTTGTATCTTCTCTACTAATAATAAAGCTGAAAGTTTGTCTCTCTGTCTTTCCTTCTGTCTGTCTGTTACGCGCGTAGCGCCAAAACCGTTCGGTCGATTTTCATGCCACTTGGTACAAAATTAGTTTGTAGCATGTAGTTTTGCACCTCGAAGCGATTTTTCGAAAATTCCATTTCGTTCTTTTTCTATTCGAATTCTTAGCGGAAATTCGATAAAATAGGGAAGAAATATTTTATACACATTTTCAAGTCTTATGTCATTCGAAAGCTTGAAATTTTCTGCACAAAATGACGTTTTTTCGAAGTTTCTACGATCATCAGGAGAGCTGTAACAATTGTTTTTAGAATCCCGAAATTCAAGGCTTACCTTCAGTAAAGCAAGCCAAACGATTCTAAAATGGCTTTGCTCGCGAATAAAATTTGTTTGAAAATAGAGATGAAATGAATTATTTTATCAACGGAAATCAACTTTTCATGTTGTTACCATGGTTACGTTTTTATTTCGTTCTTTTTCCCTTAATAATTTTAAAAATGTATTTGTTTTTGTAACAATCCAAACTCCAAGCCTTATTAAAATTAGTCAAATGAAATATTAAAAACCGTGATAAGATGGCACCTGTCAATCAAATGAGAAATCGAGTCCTTTCCTTAAAATACAGGATACCATTCTAAATTTATCGTCTGCAGAACATATTTTACTTCATTATTAATTTATTTCAATATAAATTGCAGCAAATGGCTTGAGTGAACGAATTTAGCTTTTAATTTATCGTTTGCTGGTTGATCTTTGTCGATGTTTATTGTTTTTATTATCATTGTGAAGAATAATGCACGAAATTTCTATGACTAATACTTAAAATTTTTAGGATCAGTTGAGTTTAAAAGAAAAAATTGCTCCAAATATACTTTTGCAATGTGATTATTTATTGTTGGACTGTAATTTGCAGCAATAATTGCATTTAATAAATAATGAAAGACAATATTAAAAATTATTTTTTTGGCGACTTTTTTACAATTTGGCATTCAATTCTATTTCAGTATATTTACTTCTATCTTATTGCGATATTGCAACGTTCTTTCTAAAGTATGTCATTTCGGAAAATATATTATTTTGTTTTTGAAGTTAGGAAAGAAAACTTTCTTCTTCTTTTAAACTTTGGTAAGATTTCTGTTGGTTTCTGTGAGCAACAAAATTTTTCTTATTTTTTCTTTTGGCTTATTTTTGTGCACCTATCTTTGGGGTTGCATTCGAATGTCCCCAAGGGGGTGATTTACCCCTTTTATGGGGTAATCAGGGCTTTCAATGCAGACCAAAGTGATATGAATTGGCGCGACCACTTGGCGATATCTCGCCAAGCTTTTGGTCACCAAGTGTTTGACGCCAATTTGGCGACATATCGCCAAGTTGGCAATCAATTTAGCGAAAAAAAAATTTTTTTGGGTTCAATTTGGCGCTATTGGCGATATTTTGCGAAAAATCTACTGAATGATGTTAAAATCGGCGATATTTAGGAGATTAATCATTGTAAAAACATTTTTTTGCATTGTTTCGTGGCAAACTAGGGATGCAAATGTTTGAATTGTTATCTTACTCACTTCAAGCACTATTTTAGCACTTAAGGCATCTACTAAGAAATTTACACGTAAAAGGAAGTAGTGTAGGGTCCATACCAAATTTTTATATCATACTTTGAAGGAATTATAGTTGAATTATAACTAAAATAGAGTATTTTTTTCTGCTATATCATTTTTTTACAAATGAACTTTTAATTTTATACCACGGGCAAAGCCGTGCGGGTACCGCTAGTAAGATTTAAAAAAAAAAAAAAAAATATATATATATATATATATAATATATATATATATATATATATATATATATATATATATATATATATATATATATATATATACACAAATTGGGCAGTAACTTCAAATTCGAGAGAGCTGTAGCAGTACGCTACATGCCAATGCTTGTCTTTGAGTACAACAAACGCATTCCATTTTCTCGTTAATCTTCTTTACCAAAGGCAGGAAATTTTCTTGTCACTGATTTTGCACCCTCTGTGCACGCACTCGCAGAATAAGACACGCGTGCAATAGAGTCCCCCCCCCCTAGTTATTGAACACGGTGGAAATGACTTTTCCGGTTGTAGGGGAAAATTGAGTAATACCTTCAGTGAGTAATCCCGTTTTCTCTTCACTATCTCTAAGCAGAACTAAATTGAAAACCTTTGATCGGTACCCCACGGTAGCAAACATAACTTCGAGCGTCCCATAAGGATATAGTCGTTGTCGGAAGTAAACTGTTATTGAAGTCTCGCATAATTATTTCGAATAAGCTTTCAATGGAGCTTATGAGGAGCATTCCATAAGCTCAAATTTTTGCATTGATAAAAGCGTTTCTTTTGACGCCGAAACACGTGTATGCAGTGTTCCTGCTCATTTATGCTATTAACGTTGTTTTATTTGTTTCTATTTATATATTTCTTAAGTTTTCAATTGTTTGATTACGTAATTGTACAGCATTTTACTTGAATATTAGTGTAGACTATTATTTTCAACTGTTAATTGGAACTGTACATTAGAAAAGCGTACTTTGAAGTGTACATGGAAGTGTACATACTTCGAAGTGAAAAAGTAATTTATTGAAGTTCTCATCATTTTCTTCATACAACTGAGCAAATCATGTACCGTGTTAAGTATTATTAAGAACTACTTACCGTAAAATGGGGTGTATAGGAACAGCGGGGTCAATCGGAACAAAACTTCCCGACCGTACAAAGAAATTTTTCATAAGTGTACTATTGGGTATTTTTCTCCATGAATTTTTTTTTTAAGAAAGGTAAGATCATAGGAAGTAGGAAAAAATTACTTTTGTCAATCTGGCAACGTTACTGGCTTCTAAGGAGGGCTGCACGTGGAATGCTAGAAAACATCACATTTTCATAGACTGCAAAACTTCATATGTAAGAACAAACCTTCTTATATTTAAAAACTAAGAGTGGTATGTTTTAATTATGCGTGTATCTGAACAACAGAATACCACATTAGAATTAAAATTTTTTATAAATTGTGTCATAAAAATGAAGAATTCTGAAAAATGCCATAGGAAAAAAAAAATGCGGGGTGAAGCGGAGCACTTAGTTCTGTTGTTCCAATTCAAACATATTTGAAGAAAACTGTTTGAAAAATCAAGATTCTAACCCCAATTCTTCTAATCAAGACAAGGACAAGGATTGATTACTGTTTATCCCTTCTTGTGAGCAACTAGCTCTTAGAATGACAAAAAGTTGTAGATTTCAAAAGATTTTTTCTCTAGGAGACTTCTTTTTACTTAAAATACGAGGCGAAAAGTCACATAGACTTCATGTAGTAAAAGTCCAACACACAGACAGTGATGAATAAGCGAAAAAATCTTTCAGAACAATCCCCGAAACCTAGTGATTTTAAGAAACTGAAGAAAAGGCTGTGTTCAATCCAGGAGATGTTATGAAAAAACTTAAGCCAAGTCATAATTGCTAGTTTTAAGGACAAGTACATATTTGTGGAAGACATGAGTGACTTCTATTCATGCCATGTTTGTGAGACCTATTACAGGTTAAATTGAAAAAAATAAAAATTTTAACATGTGTTTCGATTGACCTCTATTAGCGGGGTGATTCGGAACACCCATAATTCCCTATATATTTTAATAATAATTGTTCAAAATGTTTTGTCTTTGCTTGAAATATCAAAAGTAAAGCAAGACCGAAGTTTTTACCCAAAAAATCAAATTAAAAAAAAAATCTTTTAACTGCTTTTTTTACAATCAAAGCTGAAAAGTGTTCCGATTCACCCCATTTTACGGTATTTACGAACATTTTTTATAAATTGTAGCAATTGATGCAGGCTGTTGCTCAGATTTTTTGCTAACGATCCTGGCTTGTGGACCCCTATTTGTGTCTCGTGGACCCCCAATTTTTTCTTTTGTTTATATGGACCCCTTGAAAACTACGGGGGACCCCTGGGGGTCCCTGTGGACCACTTTGGGAACCTCTGGAATAGATGCTTATTTGTTTTTAAAATACTCAACGAGTTTATCGTCTGCGTCGGTTGTTTTGTTCCATAGTGTCTACGATTACCCAACCAGGGCCCGTCTGACCAAACAATTCCACACAAGCGGTCTATAATTTAGCGCGCCACTCCCTTCTTCCCCAAATAGTCTCTTTTCCTGGGAGTGTGTTTGTAATTTACATATAATAAAAAAAATGCTTAGAATTAGAACATACTGATTAATTTTCGCTTTTTCCAATTTTTTTCGTAACAATATAAGTGAAACAGATTTATGAAAGATGAAGATAAAATGTTAAAATTGCCTTATATTTTAGAGTGGAAAAACTGGGAGTTATGTAAAAGGAAATTTCTTAAGTTGTTTAATAATCCTTATTTTAGCATTGAAAGGTAATAACTGTGAGAGAACTAAAATTACTAGTTGATCAACCATAAATATTTTCAAAAAGGAAAGATGGGGAATGTGGGGCAAAGTGAAATGGTAAAATATTTTCATTGTTTGCAGCATCAACAATCTAGCAATATTTTAACCAAGTTTCTAGACATATAGTTAATTCCTGTCAACAATAAAATCTTTCCAGAGATCTAACCAGGAAAGTACGCGATCATGGAATAATAAATTTTTTTTTGATGAGTACCAATCGAAAGAGCATGGCAAAACATGTTTCTGGACGCAAGCGTTTTTGCCATCGCGCCCCCGTTATCGAAATATAAGGTCCTAAAGTCGGCTAATTTTTTTTGAAAAATCGCCAATTTTAGCGAGTTATAATGAAACTGGAAGCTGCGGTGCGATTACACTATTTGCGTTCAACGGTAAATCTGATTCCCATTTTTGGTCATCTTGAAAGCTTTTGAAAGACGGCTTTACAATAATCTTGAACTTTACCTGTGCGAGTTAAAGCAAAAAGCTACTATCAAGCCTATGACATGAAAAGCAGAGAGCTTTTTAAAGAGAAAAAACAATTTTAAACAACACATCAAAATTAAATTTTATCTTACTATTTGCTATTAAAGAAGGTCCCTTGTTTCAGGAGCCCAGGAGGTGACAGCTGAACCTCCTGTTTTTTTTTTTTTTTTTTCAAGTTTTCGTACAATTCTGTAGTATGGGGGGGGGGTATATTTAGGGTTTTTAATTGTAAAAATTGCAAATATAAATTTTTTCAAGACACTTTTCTTTTGGTGTGTCCTCTTTATAACTCAAAGCGAATTCTCCCAAACATTTTTGTCAATTGCATCACTGGGTATGTAAGAATGGTCTTTTGAAAAAGAAAAAATGCTCAAAATTTAATATATAAATAAAACAATCAAAGAGAAATAAGGTGTTTTCTCTGAGATATTTCGAAAAAAAATGTTCGCTCGAATCGAACTTGTTCCCTCAAAAGTTATAAGTGAGGACAGGGGAAAAAATCGGAAATTCGAAATTGAATGAAATATTATTCAAATCAAGAAGTCAAATATGGGAGTGTATTGTCCTCACTGGGATCTTTCGATAAAAAAAAATCGAATCGGACTATGCACTCAAAAGTTATTGCGGGGGGGGGGGGCAGAAAAACTGATCAATAAACAGACTGACAGGTCACAGCTTCCGCAGCTCAAAACCCAACTTTCCTATTTAAAATTTCTCTGTGTATTTAATTATTTTTATTAAATTGTGCTTTCTCGACTC
>JAXGGA010014836.1:0-30922 GCA_038373865.1 Uloborus plumipes | reverse complement strand
GAAGTTTTCTTATAATATTTGCTTTGCAAAACTCCCCGTTTTGCTCCCTTTGTAATGCAAATATATCATGTAACAATTCCATATTTACTTGAAAAGCTGAATTGAGATCATACATCGGGTAGCCTCCACTCGATATAGGATGTTGTTTGATATTAGCAATACATCTTGATGATCCTGTCTCCATTTTTAGCTCGTGTAAATTAGCATGCAACATTCAAGCTCAAGGCAAAGACGTTTGTTCATTAATGAATTTTTTTATCTCTTGCAAAGGGCAGTATGATGTACTACTCAAATCATAAAGCAAACCTGGAGTTTTCTGTAGTCAAAAGCATGTATCATGGTAGATAAATGAAATATATAAACTTATCTGCAATCTTGTTAACAAATCTTTGAATATTTGTTCAACGGCTCATATGAATATTCGCAAAAAGCTATTTTCTCGAATTTTAAAACGTGTTCAAAAAGTGTCCGAGTATTGGCAGTGTCGTATATTTCACAGGAACATTTTAAATTTGAAACATTTTAATTCAGAATTTATCATCAATAGTTTGTTAGGATGTAGGGAATAGAAAAAGAAGGCTATTTCACAGGTTTTTGACTTTGCACCACAAACACATTGTGTTGCAAAGAGCAATTTGTGTACACAACTATCATGCATAATCACACCTCTTTAACACTTGCAGTAAATCGTCATTCTATAAGGGGACTTTGCAAGACTAAGATGAACAGGTGTACGTGGAATTAACAAGCAGATGTGCCTGTAACTTATGGTACGGCACGAGAAAGATGTCTTTGAGCCACGCAATTGTATGCAGCATGCATTTCCTACATTTTTCTCCTGCTGCATCCTAAGTTACATGCATATTTGCTAGTTTATTCTACACATACCTGTTCCTGTAACTCTTGCAAAATCCCCTTGTCGAATAACGATTGTCTGCATGCGTCAAAGAACTGTGCTTACGTATGGGCACTGTGTACACACAGTGCCCACTGCAACACCCTGTTTATGTCTGCACCCACGCTTTCCTTTATGAAGTATCCTTCATTTTCCATTCCCTACCTCTACATAAAATATTGATGATGAATTCTGAATCACCTTGAATATGTTACTCTATATAAGTGAAAAAATTTAAACGCTGTGATACAAATTTAGCAGGAAGAAAAATAAAGACTTACATATGTGCTTGTTTACATGTTTGTTTACTGTTTCCCCAAGTATGAAATAAATATTTTGAAATTGCTATTTCTTTGTTGGTTCAAGGGAAAAAAGTTCAATACCAGCCGCCAATAAAAATTGTGTTAAAACAAAAATAAAGGCAAGATAGAAATGGTAGTATAATCACATATCTGTTAAACACCAGCATCAAATATAAAAATAATTGCGACTACTTTATTTTTTGCAATAAAGTAAACGTTTCAGTTTTTTATTAGAAAAATGTAAGGTAAAAAGAACAAGTTATTCAGCTAGTAACGAATCTAAATAAAGAAAGGTTTTTGCTTAAGCAAATATTGGTTTGAAAAAAAGATTTTTTTTACCCTCGATTGAAAACTCAAAAGAACATAAAGCGTAAACAAACAGACAGTTTTTTAGTGGCGAAATTTACAGTTAATAACTATTTTCCCTTAGGAACTAATTTATTTAAAGATACTTTTTATCAATCACTTTTACGAATGGGAAAACATTTTCAAAGAGAAAATAAAACCGCCACGGCTATTCAGTGGTTGGTTTTCAACGCTGGCATGTGATAAGTTACGTATAAACTAAATTAATGTAAAATAAATTGAAATCGAAGCTACTAAACTAAAAAAACGAGCAAAAACTAAGTACGTAGATACAAAAATAAATAAAGATATATATATATGCATTTTTAACTTTCCTTTAGAACATATTCTAAGCCAAGAGCATTTTCTAAAAACGTTTATTTGCAACAAATATGTCTTTAAGTTCGATATTAATATTCGCATTAATTTTTTTCGTAGGTATTTGTGTTTTTTTTCCCTTAAACTTTTATTTTAAAGCTCAGTTTTAAACATGATGTTCGTCAAGAACTTTTGCAGCAAAATCTCTATGAAGAGAACTGCGTTGTAAGCTCATTATGAATGTTTGCCTTACATTTCTCAGCAGGCAATAATGCTAATAAAATTTTCACCGTTCGAAAAAAAAAAATCTGAAACGGAATATATGAATAGGTTGTCCTACACGAGATCTTTCTAACAAAAAGTATTTTCGCGATTTGGACTATTTCCTCAAACGTTACTAAGGAGGGTAAAAAGAGAGACCCTGTAGTAATTAGAAAAATAAAACTTTAAATATGTCATCTAAAATGATAGATATCCAGGTTAAAATCTTCCTGATAAGTTTTTCATTTAAAGCCTTTTTTTTTTTTTAAATATCCCCACCTCCACTTTTTTTCAAGTATGATCATTATTTTAAACGAAAGCAAATTAATCTTTTTTTATATGCGTAAAACTTTCTGGCTACCTCATAGTTTTCAAAATTGCATGTACAAGAAATTCCCTGTACCTGCAGTAGTTCAGTTAAATATGCGAAAATATCAAGGTGTTTTTAACACTACGATGTGGATTTTCCTTAAATTTTTTGCAAACCAGCTAATAATAATATTTCCCTCGACAAACTGTTATAACTGTTCTTTCATATTGCATATTATTCCTGATAAGAGATAAAAAAGTACAAATATAAATCAAATAATAAACAAATAGAGGGCAGAGTCATGACCTGTTACTTGACCTTCTCGCACCTCAAAAAATGTTCAGTTGTACAAAAAGAGCGTTTGAGAAACAGTTGTTGTTAATTAACGTTATAAAAATACTGTGAGATGTTAATTTTAGAAACCAAATCAAAAATATCCGAAAATGCACTTGTGTATCACATTAACTCACAACAAATAAAATATTTGCAGTAAGATAATAGTTTATCATTTCCTCCTCAGCTATACAATTAGTCTTCTAAACCTAACCTATCGGTCCTCTTGTTTATGACACTATCGCTATGCAAAAAGGCTGCAGAAAACTAAAATTAGTTGCCTGAAAAGATGATTAAAACCAAATTATTAAGCATTCAAGAAGACAGGAAAAATTGAAGCGGTCCGAAAGTTTTGTAATCTACTCCACGCGTAAATTTTGGTAACGCATAGTTAGCTTTTGTCTTAGTACATAAAGTGAGAACATAACTAAAGAAAGGGCTCGTACTGCTTGTTTAAGACCCAATACGTAACAGATGAAGTTGAAGTATTTAAGACGAACAGTCAAACTAAAATAACTAGGGAACTTTGCTTTAAGAAATGGATTTAGGCCATAATGCATCTGATAGAATGCGAAACATAAGTCAGAGCAGGTTTAGTAGATAACAAAACTGCATAAAAATGGTCTTTATAACAATTATGTAATTTATTATGATGGTTATGATTATCATTGGCACAATCAACAACAAAATGTTATGATTGCCATGTTATGAAATAAATGACTTAATGGTGGCTTTATAAGATGTGAAGATGATGAACTCTACATTGAGTCCCAGGTTTATGAAGTTAACGCTGTTTTATAAAGAAATACAATAAGAAATAAGGTGTAAAACTTTTGACTCAACTTACAGTACTACGAGAAAGATCATATGTTAAAGGATAAAGAGTGAGAACTTCACGAGATTAAAAATAAGAATTTATATCATTAACATATTTTTTCAACACACACACACACACACACACACACACTATTATAATGCTACATTACACTATTTTAAAAATTTATATTTAAGCCTTTAACAACACTGTAATTTTTTTTCTAGTGCATATGCTTTTTAAGTCAGACATAACCCTAGAAAGAAATAATTTGGAAAAAATATATCTTTCACTTAAAACGAGAAAAACATATTTCATATTTTACCAACGATTGTTTCCTTTAGTAGAGATAAAATTCATATCCGTGAAATATAAAATATATTAGGAATGTGTCTGCAGTATATGCTTTTCGTGTAGAAAGATGAATCATTTAGAAAATGCTCTATCGAATTCAAATGCGAAACGTTGCAGTACAATACAAATATTTCAATACAACTCAGTTGAGATCATGCATATTTTGTCAAAAGGTTTATGCAACTTCCAGACTATAATGCTATTATGCTTTAAATTTAGAATGCAAGGTTCTTTTTATATATACTTGAAAGAATATTTCATCTTCCTGCTGGAACAAAAGTTATCTTCCTACTCGTTGCTCATCGTTTCAAATGCTGCGACGAAACTAAAAATTAGTGATAATGCGGAAATGTTTGCACCTTTATACAAGAAAATTATTAAAAATATTTCGAAATACATTGGTATGTACAGAAGTGAAATATAAACATGTGATTCATGAGAATATTGTGTTAACTTGTTTCAAAATGTGCTGGAAAAATTTTAACACCCGATTTTCTAACTATGAACGAGTAGGTTCTTCCCTGTCTTTATAGATTGTTATGTCTTAGCTATGAAGGAGTTTAACGGTATTGACTGGAATCTTTTAACGATTAAATTGATTCAAAGAATTATTTTGTTCACTACTCACGAGAACGTATTTTTATTTCCTTGTTTGTTTCATTTGGGAAAGTACTTTTTATGAACATTTTAACCGTAAAATATATATATATATATATCTATATGTATAAAAGAAAGTCGTGTTAGTTACACTACTTATAACTCAAGAACGGCTGTACCGATATAGCTAAAAATTGGTGGGTAGGTAGCTTAGACCCAGGAGACGGACATAGGCTATAATTTATGTGTGTCAGTTACATAAATAGAAAAACTGTCTTATTGACTAAGCCTGTTTACTAAGCCTTTTTTGACACCTCCATGGCTGAACGACATAAAGCACACGTTCTGGCAGCTTCCGGTGCGCAGCAAACAGGTTGTAAGTTAGCGGTGCGTTGAGTGTTATTTGACTTTTTTGTGAAGTAAATTATAAACAAACGCGTTATTTCCTTTAAAATTATATGTGATAAGCTGTCAGAAACGATTGCTCATTCCTAGGATCCCGATGATCCCAACCGATATGCCGTTTGAATTTAAAAGACTTCAATTTCCGATCCGTCTTGCATTTGTCATGACCTTTAACAAATCACAAGGCCAATCCTTAAAAGTTTGTGGTTTGAATCTAGAATATCACTGTTTTTCCCATGGTCAATTATATGTGGCATGTTTACGGGTCGGAAGACCATCTGCGTTGTTTCTTTTTGCGCCTGATAATAAAACAAAAAATGTTGTGCATCAGAAGGTACTTTAGTGAAGAGCAACCTATGTACTAAAATACAGAAACAATAATGAATGATTAATGTAAGTTCTTATTTTTTTTTTGTTTTTCTTATAACAAAAAACTTAATAACTTCAAAAATTTTCTTATTTATTGCCTTTAAGGCGGAACAGAGTTCGCCGGGTCAGCTAGTATATATATATATATATATATATATATATATATATATATATATATATATATATATATATATATATATATATATATATATATATATATATATATATATATATATATATGTATATATATATATATAAAAATATATATATATGTGTGTGTGTGTGTGTGCTTGTGTGTGTGTGTGTGTGTGTGTGTGTGTGTGTGTCTCACTGTGTGCGGGAGAGAGAGAGAGTGTGTGAATTTAGAAGCAGAAAATGCTTGGCAACTTTAAAACATTTTTAAAAAGAAAAAAAAAAGCCTTGCAATGACCATTTTTATTAATTCACTAGCGGTACCCGCACGGCTTTGCCCGTGGTATAAAATTAAAAGTTCATTTGTAAAATAATTGACATAGCAGAAAAAATGCTCTATTTTAGTTATAATTCAACTATAATTCCTTCAAAGTATGATATAAAAATCTGATATGGACCCCACACTACTTAATTTTACGTGTAAATTGCTTAGTAGATGCCTTAAGTGCTAAAATAGTGCTTGGAGTGAGCAAGATAGCAATTCAAACATTTGTATCCCTAGTTTGCTACGAAACAATGCAAAAAAAGTTTTACAATGATTAATCTCCTGAATAGCGCCGATTTTAACATCATTCAGTGGAGGATTTTTCGCAAAATATCGCCAATAGCGCAAATGAACCAAAAATAAAAAAATTCGCCAAATTGGCGTCAAACACTTGGCGACCAAAAGCTTGGCAACATATCGCCAAGTGGTCGCGCCAATTCATATTACTTTTGTCTGCATTGAAAACACTGATTTACCCCATAAAAGGGGTAAAACACCCCCTTGGGGACATTCGAATGCAACCCCAAGGAGAGGTGCACAAAAATAAGCCAAAAGAGAAAATAAGAATAATTTTGTTGCTCACAGAAACCAACAGAAATCATACCAAAGTTTAAAAGAAGAAGAAAGTTTTCTTTCCTATAGCTTTAAAAACAAAACAATACATTTTCCGAAATGAAACACTTTAAAAAGAACGATGCAATATCGCAATTGATACGATATTTGGTTAATCTGTGCATTAGGTACCCTCTCGGAGCTTTCAACTCCGCGAGAAACGCAAAAACGCGCCAGTTGTTGACTTTTTGAAAACGCTCCAAGCATTGTCCCAAAGCACATTTTCACCGGGAAAAAGACAGGGTTGCCAAAGAATTGAAACAGAAAAATACTACGCCTCCTCTAAAAAAATATACTACAAAATTCTTCTGTTTCCAAACGTTGCCAAAATCAATATTGCTTAAATGCGAAATCTATGAAAATGAAAAAAAAAACCGCCAAATCTTTTAATTAAGTCATTAGTATATTGGAAACAGGGTTGCCAGAAAAATACTACGCTCCTTATTTGGGCCAAAAAAATACTACCGTAGTATCAAAAATACTACGTCTGGCAACGGTGGAAAAAGAACGAAACAAAAATAAGTATGAACACGTAACCATGGTAACAACATGAAAAGTTGATTTCCGTTGATCCTAATTCATTTCATCTCTATTTTCAAACAAATTTTATTCTCGGCTCAACCATTTTAGAATCGTTTGGCTTGCTTTACTGAAGGTAAGCCTTGAATTCCGGGATTCTAAAAACAATTATTACAGCTCTCCTGATGATCGTAGAAACTTCGAAAAAACTTCATTTTATGCAGAAAATTTCAAGCTTTCGAATGACATAAGACTTGAAAATGTGTATGAAATATTTCTTCCCTATTTTATCGAATTTCCGCTAAGAATTCGAATAGAAAAAGAACGAAATGGAATTTTCGAAAAATCGCTTCGATGTGCAAAACTACATGCTATAAACTAATTTTGTGCCAAGTGGCATGAAAATCGACCAAATGGTTTTGACGCTACGCGCGTAACAGACAGAAAGACAGACATACAGAAAGAAAGAAAGAAGGAAAGACAGAACCACCTTCAGCTTTATTATTAGTAGAGATTTTGCTTGTAGATAGTTATAGAAGACCCATTGTTTACTGTTTTTCATAAAGTTTCCAAATAGCAAACAGTTGGCAGTCAAATTTTATAGTGAATTCGTCAATGCTACTGCAACTTGAATCTGTATTACTGGAAAAATGAGCTGCCACAGCATTGTATCATACAATAAAGTAATTTAGAAATAAACGATCATATTTTTATGATGTTTTGGCTCTTTTATAGCTTAAATTCAAATTACATTGCGGAGATGTTTCGACAGGTTATACTTTTATATATTTCTAACCTAGCTGAGGTATACTTACACTTTTAAGCAAAGGAATAAGACATACCTAAGTACTAGCAAAGACCCAAGAAGAAAATGCAACATCCATTAAAATGCTGCCAACATTTTTTTTCCGAAATATTATAGCACATGATGTTTTCTTGTTTCAACGGTTTCAAATCACCACGTTACAAATGTTTTCATGGGAATAATTTAGAGCAAAACACTTTTCCATATAAACATTTATTTTCCACCGTGAAGAGTATAAAATAACGACCCCTTTTATTTATTACTTATCTCCTTACGCACAATCCTCTGCTTAGAATTCCAAACATGTCTGCTTTCATGCCGGTGTATTGTTTCTCGTATATCTTCAGTTTGTCATTTATTTTTAAGGAATAAGGAACTTAAAGAAGGGATGTGCAAAACGATTCCCAAGAAACGTAAAATTACAAGGATTTTATCGTTGCGTTACTAGCTTTTGCGGATTTATTTTTAGAGTGTTCGTGCATATTTTTGTGAATGTAGAACTATACCTATGGAATATTTAAAGATCCAAAATCGAGATGGAATGGTGAAAACATGGTAATGCCGAAAAGAAAGTTGAGATTACTATTTCTTACTTTGGGACTGACATTGAATTTGAAAAAAGGGCATTCAATGCTATTCAATTGCCACCTATATAGTTTAGTGAAAGTTTGTTGCTCTGCGATTTGTGATTTACTGATTTATATCAATAAAGTAAGGCTATATTGTTTTTTATTCTCTTGTTTACGATACGATTTTTTATGCAATACTTTAAAATGTCTTTTTTATATTTTTTTTCTTTTGGGAAAGAAAATTAATTTTCCCTATGGCGTGTATTTTACTGTTATCATATCATGTGATAATTTAATGTAAACTTATAAAACATATATTCCGATCAAACAATTTCGCTTATTATTTTGAGTTGTGTTCCTGTGTATGCCTTTAAAAAATTTACCTAGATTGTTGTCTACGATCCTGTAAAAAAATTCGTTAAGAGAATTCCAATATATTTAAGGTTAATAGATTTGCTAATATCTGCTATTAATATTATATTGTAAATAAAAATAATCGTTGCTGTTTTTTTTTTTCGTATTCTGAACGTCACACGTTCTTTATTTTATGAGAGTAATACAATTACAAAAATTAAAACTTTTGTTAATGTGTGTGAATTTAATTTTTATGACTCTAGATTGTGGGTTAGACCTTTGAATTTTAACGATGTTTTAATTTTACTTCACAAATCTTGCAAAAGAAATGCGTTCGAAATGAAACTGCTGAATTTTCTTCTCTGGGATAAGGTTCCAGTGAATCATCCTACTAACAAACATGTAATTTTCTTATTTTAAATATTTATTTTCTATATTTTCCTCGAAAGCTATTTTTGCACCAGACTTAATCTACAAGTCATATTGAGTTTTTTTATTGTTTCGCAATTTTCCTGCTTAACGTAGTAGATAAAAAATTAATTACACATATTTGCACTTGGTTAGTTTTCAGTAATTAATTATAAACCATGAACTTTTATGCGCAGAATTTTAATAAGAAATGGATACTGAAAGATCGTAGTAGTAATAGTTTCTCACTATTTCTAAAGTTGTATCTTTTCCTGTTGTTATTCTCAGCAATCGTCTAGTTCCTGTTCTTCAGCATCTGGGTATTTATAGTTAACAGGAGTTATAGCACAATAAACTTGAACTGATTAGTGCAATAAACTTGGGATGATATGTCATTCAACATAAATAACTTAACGCTGCATACTAAGTAAGTATAAATAGTATCTACATACATCTCTGTGTGGTGCTATGATTCCATCTATCATATAACCTGCTATCTAATATTGAGTGAAGCCGCTTACAAGTGAGCTGTGTTTATTAGCAACATACTCGAGTACGTACGCAGAGCGGAACACTTGATCTGTGTATTGTTGTTTTGTTTTCTTGAATATTTACTGACTGATAATTGCTAGGGGGTCATAAGGACTTTGACTTGAAGCAATTTAAGCGAAAATCAAACTCTAGTATAATAAATATTCTCATTTGGACAAAAATATTTCCTAAAAAAAGAAAAGAAAAGAAAGAAAATTTTAACGGTTTTAAGTTAAAAAAAATATATAGGGTAATTCCATTGTGACTAACATAACAGTTAGAACACATTTTTAATATTACTTTCTGTTTGCTAGCCATATTTTTTGTCACAATGCCAAAAACAAGGTGTTATTCTTCTCTGCATAGGTGAGTTGTTTAAGTTAATATAAAAAAATAATAATATTACTTTCAATTTTTGACCGTTCCGGAACATTTTGATCAACGTGACTAACATAACAGATTTGCAACCCTCAAAATTTTGCTTTAAATTCATTAACACAATTCTCTAAAACTAAACCAAAAAATAATATTTTTTTCACTGATAGTATCTATGTGAAAGGTTATTTGCACATTAATAATTGTAAATTTAACATATATTTTAAATGATATTGCAAAAAGTAGTGTTTTAATAAAAATCGCCTGTGACTAACATAACGTGACTAACATAACACACAATTAGACATTTAACTTTAAGTGTATTACAGGTAATATTAGTACAAATATTAGACTGCAAATAAGATTTTATTGAAGCTTAATACACATGGTTACTTGTAAACAACATTTCCAGTTCAATTTTGTAATAATGTTTGCGGGAATTTGCAGGTGTTTGCGACAAAATGAAATTTGTGTTCTTTAAATTTAAAATTTGGGTTCATTAAATTAAAAATTTGTCCTCATTTGCGGGAAACACAAAGATTGCTTCAGAGCTTTTGCTCATGAACAGTTCATAATCATTTTCATTCATGTTTAAAACCTACTTAACATATAGACTTATAAGAGGTAAATACCACCACAATAAAGTTACTCACTGTCTTAGTTTTTTCATTTCGGAAAACAGTCCGGGAGAATTTCCTTCAAAATTATCAGCAGCTTCATCTTCCACAATTTCTATAAAAAAAACTTATTTTTTTGGGATTTCATCCCCTGTATTTTTTAATGAACAAATTTTAAATTTCTCCATATTTACAGCATATCATTCTTGCCGAAAAACATTTTTCGCGGATTACCGTTTTCAAACAACAAGTCTAACTCTTTCTTTTCAACCATGTCACTTTCACTCAAAAATAATCAGTTTATCTTCAATTCTTGTTTTTTTAATTCCTGAAATAATTCCTATGCATTAATTACCAAAGTTTGCCCATGTAAAATGCTGCTCCACACGTTGTACTTATTATACATGAGGGCACTTTCCATGATCCAATGTCATAAAACTCCATGACCTGTAGATGCTGGAGGCAGTTAGGGTCATATCTGTTTTTTAAGTGAGCAGCAGCTCCATATGTTCATAGAAAAACTTATTGCACAGTGATAACGCACATAGCTTTCAAGTCATTTAAAATTATTTCATTGAAGATGTTGACTTCATGTGTCAATTACTTGCGTCGCAAATTACAGCATAAAATTTTGACCCCAAATTTAACATTAAAAAACTTTTGAAAAAAAAAATTACTGCAGTATAGATGGTCACACTAATTTCTTCATAATAAGAGGTTCAATAAATTAATTTGTTTCTAAAATAAATTGTTTGGTTAAGATTTAAGCATTTCTTGAACAGTCATGTTATGTTAGTCACACACAATGATGTTATGTTAGTCACAAGTCCTACGGTTAGAAAAAAGGAAATTCTTTATGAACAACCTTATCAATCTAACTGTGCCCATAACATAGAAGAGATCAGAGGAAAAAATGTAAAAATTATTATTTCCAGAAGGAAATAAGGGAATTAATTCATGTTTTTGTGACTAACATAACAAGTAAATCAGACTGAATAGTTACTAACTTTGCAATATTTATTTTTTTGATAAAACAAAAAATATTATACATTGCTGTAAAGCAAAAGAACCATGCTTCAATAATTAAAAAAAAATCATTATTATTTGCAGTTTTTTTTAAACTATATATGAATATGAAAAGTTAGAAAATATGCGATGTTTTGGGTAACTGCATATCTTATCTTTACAGTCATTTTGTATTTATTTAGAGTAATATTTTGTGAGAACTGAGGTTAAACTCTAAAAATTTGAAAAATTATCTTTAAAATGATATATCACACAATGTATATATTGGAAGATGAAAAAATCATGTCTAGGTTGACATTTACGTGGAATTACCCTATATATTTATGGTATTCAAGATAATTCCAGTAAAATGGATGGATGGGAAATTAAAACATTCATAATAATAGCAAAAAATTAAGCATATGTTTCAAAATAATTATACTGACATAAGATTACATACCTAAAGTGAATTCTCAATATTTTTAAAACACCTTTTTTGGTTTGTTATTATTATTATTATAATTATTACTTTTTTTGTTATATCATTAAGAAGTAGGGGTAAGTGGTGTACCTCGGACATATGTGTACCTCGGACCTAGGCTGATTACAGCTCCGCTTATAAAAATATTTGAATAACAACATGTGTAGTTAAAATATGTGCCTCTAGAGGTCTTACTGCATACCTTTCTGTTTTGTTGAAAGCTCATCTGATTGAAGTATTATTAAAAAAAGAAATCCACCATTCAAAAGTAAGTTTTTCCGGTTACTTTTAGGTATTTTTATTCTAAAACATATATTGTTTATTCTGAAATGAGGGTCATGCATTATACAGTCACGTTCTAGCTATAACACCGTGTGCTTGAAACAAAGTTAATCCTAACTGTAACACAATGGTCAGCTACTTTGTTTTTTATAACCAAGTGGTGTACCTCGAACCCAATACAAGTGGTGTACCTTGGACCTGTCCAAGGTACACACTTCTGTAGTGCATAGCTATTAAAACTCCTAAAATTTCACGTTCTTTAAATTTTTGAAATGCCTTTTAAAATTCAAGTGAAATGTTTCCTTCCAAAACTAAAAATTTTAACTTAAATTATAAACTTAATATGCAGTTTTGCAACTGCATAATCATGATTTATGGTAAAGCTAATGATGAATTCTTAACTACATTTATATGTGCA
The DNA here is from genome assembly GCA_038373865.1 of Uloborus plumipes. Lineage (NCBI taxonomy): Eukaryota > Metazoa > Arthropoda > Arachnida > Araneae > Uloboridae > Uloborus > Uloborus plumipes. The sequence continues at coordinate 18,186 of JAXGGA010014836.1, read as the reverse complement.
ATACACCGCGAACTCGATTATTCCATCCAAGGACTGCAGTCCTTGGATGGTTTATACAACGGTGAATGAAAACATTTTTTGAAGATTTTGATTTCCTCCCATCAAATGTCAATGGTTACTCAGTGCAAAAGCAAGAATTAAATAATACACAAAATGATTTTATTGGTGTGTCAACATCTGAAGCTAGTACTTCTTTGCCAAGCATTGTCTCTCCCCTGAAGAAATAAGGCCATATCCAAAGGCACTACCGAAAAAATGACCCCATAAAAGGAAGACCTAAAATAACGTCTTGTATTTTAAACGTTACATCCCGGAAAGAGCGTCTTGAAATAGAAAAGGCTAAAAGGGGGCAATGAAAAAAGTAAAGCAAACTAAGACAGGAAAACCCCCTGCCAAGCCAGCTAAGAGATAACTTTATTATTCTGCAGAGTCTGAACTTATTTTTATGAGGAATCCAATATTTCAGAGGAAGATTTTAATGAGCTAGAAGATGCAGATAACATTAATATTTAGACTGGCGATTTTGTTTTGGTGAAATTTGCTGGCAAGAAAGCTATCAAATATTCTCTTGCAGAGATTATTTCTATTGCTTATGATGAATATGCAGTTGAATTTGTGAAAAAAGATCCAAACTGTGAGAAGTTCACAAGAGAAGATCTTACCATTTATGAAGTTGAAAAAAGAGGTAGATTCAAGCTACCATACTCAATACTATCTAGTGGATCAGAAAGGTAGCTTGAGTAGTTAACATTTGGAATAGACTTATCGAATTAAATCTTAGTTAGAAATAAGTGCTGCTTGAAAAATAATTTCTAGCATGGTTTTCAGGAGCTAGAGCATCTTGGTATTTTTGAAAAAAGGAAACGTGACAAGATAATAAGATCTAAATTTTTATTTATCTTGTACACAAATAAAAAATGTATTTCTAAATTTATGTGTGGTTTACTTATTGATAAATAGTGATGTTCTTACTGAAAATTACGTTTTCTTTAAATGTTAATCATTGGTCCAAGGTACACCATCCCAAAACCCAAGGTACACCACCGGTGGTGTACCTCGGTTCTATGTGCATTATTATGTTTATCACACAAAATGTAATTGAAATAAGTTAAATAAATTTTTGAGATAATTATATGTAGTGTAAAAAATCATAAAGTTTCAACTTATGATATTTGTATTTATATTTGGCAAATAATTATGAAATTAAAAATTGAAAAGCGAAAATAGGTCCGAGGTACCCCACCTTCCCCTATCGTTTCGATTAGCACCGCTGTTCCGATTACCCTTTCACGATATCGAAACTGATACATTGAATACATATATACTAAAGAAGTTGTAAATAAATAATTTAAATGGCATAAATAAATCTAATAATTCATAATACAATATCAAACGATGAAATCTTTAAAATAACAATGATAATAACACTAAGTGTCCAGAATTTAGTCCATAAGTGCATTTATGTACATAAAAACAACAGTGATGATGATTCACGGTATCGAAACTCATGCATTGAATACATATATACTATAGAAGTCGTAAATAAATAATTTAAATAAAATGAATAAATCTAATAATTCATAATACAATATCAAACGATGAAATCTTTAAAATAATAATAATATTAACGCTAGGTGTCCAGAATTAAGTCCATAAGTGCATTTATATGTATAAAAACAACAATGATGATGATGATAATAATAATAATAATTTTAAAATATCTTCACCGCGAGTAAAGCAAACAAATTTAAATAATTATTTTTTTAATTAAATAGATTACCAAAATAAAAAAGGCCTAATTTAGAATATTTCACGTAATATTTTACGGTGGATTTCTAACATTCAGAAAGTGTAAGGGTTTTCAGGATAACTCCACTGATATATTTCTTTTTTCTCCCAAACTTGCTTATTAAAATCGCATGTACAGATTAATCCATTTGTTTGTCAAAAAACTACTATAAGACATGCATATTTAGTGACGCGTAAGAATTTTCTTAACATTAATTAAGAAGCCAAGAAGGAAAACTAAAACGTAATTAAAACTATTTTTTAACTTTTGACGACCTCATTAATTTTAATGAGAAGGAACCTAAGATTAATTTCTGTAGTCCAGATTGCGAATATTTCATGATTAAGAAATTTCGGATACTGAGTTCAAGAAATTAGTAAACTACTTGAAGTAAAAATAAAATTTTGTATCGTTACAGTTAGTGTGTCAACTTTTTCCCGGAAATCTTCAATACTAACAAGTTTCAGTAATGAACATTAATAACTTGTTTTCCATAATAATAATTTATTCATTCACACTCCTGTAACTTTTAATTTCCTTCGAATATAAGATTTCAAAATATATCACGAATTTTAATACATGTTTGTTTAATCATGTGTAAAATTTTTCAACTAAAACCTCCGATTTTGAATACGATTTTATGCTCAGGTTAAAATATATATACTGTTTATTTTATCTTATTTGCAGTTTTTTATATTTAAAGATTTTTTTTTTGCATTTATGAGGACGTAGAGAACCTGCACAGTCTTCATAAATTTGCGTATACTGTTGGGAATAAATACAAAAAGTGATTGACGTTGATTAAAAGTTATTATAATAATAATAAATATATATGAAATAAACTATTTGAAATCTTAATCCGTTGCGTAAAGATTGAAAATCTGCAGGCAAGATATTGTGTTGCTGCTTTCTAAATATTTCAAGCAAGTTCAAAAATAATTACGTTAAGGTAATTTCTTTTATAAGTTTTAGAAAGAGCTTTCAATTGTAAAAGCTGTCTTTGAGTTCGTAGTTTTATTTGAGAAGAAATAGTTAAAATTTATATTTCAAGTACTAAATGTTTGGGCCTTTAAAAAGAAAAAAGACACACTTTCAAAATATCTAATCTGTACGTATTTATGGCTAAGCAGTACGAAAATCGCAAAAAAATATGAGCTATATTTTGATTCTTTATGTCCCAAATTAATTTAGCGATTGAATTTTTAACTATTTTTTTTTTCTGTTTTTTAGTTAGAAAATACATCAAACAGCATATATAACTTATACCTTATTTTGTAACCCCTATTTCTACCACCTTGACATTAAAATTACATAAATTTTAATTCAAATCACATTTTTTTTTCCTGGGCTCCTTCTCAGTCCGGGTTCTACTAGTGTGATACCCTCTAACTCTCCCCATGTAGAGTCATGCTTATCATTGATTTTAATCGTAATATAGGGTTTTTTCGCTCAGACTTTTCATCATTTTGTCAGCACTTATTAACCCTTTATGTCCCAAATTAATTTATCAAATTTCGAAAATCAGTAAGGTCTAAGGCCCCCAACGCCTTTGGTTCCCTAAGAGAAATGTTTCCGATTGCAGGTACCATCTGTCGACCTCTCACAGGGGTGCCTACAGGAAGGGGGGGGGGATTATGGCGCAAGTTGCGCTATCAAAACTATTTGGGGGGGGGGGATTTTTAAAACTAATTTATTTAATTAAACTATTAAGTTATTTATTTTTTAATTAAATTATTTACTGATTTTTTTTAAAATTTAAATAAGTTTTTCATTTATCTTTTTAATTTAAATTATTTCTTTATTATTATTTATTTATTTATTTATTTTGCGTGTGTGTAAAAATGCTTGGAGTGTCTGGAAGGGAAAAAAGCGATTACATCCTACCCAGAATTAGCAATTTTAAAAAATTAAAATAGAAAAAAATAATAGTTATAATTAAAAAAATAATAATATTTCAAATAAATAAATAATAATGTTTAAAAAAATAAATGAATAATATTTAAAAAAAATAAAATAAAAAAGGGGTAAAAAGAAAAATAAAACGCACAGAAGAATTTTTGGGGAAGGGGGGGGATTTGCGCCATTGGGCTTCGAGGGGGGATGGGCACCACTGACCTCTCAGTACAGTACAAGGCGTGGTACTTTCAAGTACCACCATGATTCCAGCCATTTAGGATTCAAAATACTAAACTCAATCTAAGCGGGACTTCTAAGTCACGTCTGGCATAAAGGGTTAGAACAGAAGAACGTTCCGAAAACTGACCAGTACGAAAAATGCATTTTACATAAAAGAAAATACGGCTTCCAGTTTCTAAATGATACAGTATTCATACATTTCATTACTATAAAAATAAAGATGTCTCTAAGGAAGAAAAATAAATAAATTCATTAATAAAACATTAGTGAGTAAAAAAAAAAAAAAAGACTAATGGATGTTGATAGAGTTTGAAAGTTTGTTATAGCTATAAGCATGTATTTCTGAGATTCTTAACTATAACCTAACATAGTTTTCTAATCCATCTTGTTTTAAACCATTCGGTAAAGAACTGTTACATTTACCACTAAGAAAAAATATTACAAAGCTTTGTCTGATCAAGAACCACTAGGAGTTAAGAGTAAAACGAAGGGCAGCTTAATTTTAAATTTTACGTAAAAACAATTTAGTCCGGTCTAATATTTATGTGTATTTAACTTAATTCTGTCAATTTAACATTTATTAATACGGCAATTAACGTTTTTTCGCTAACTCGACAGTGTTCAGAAATTTCCGAGCAAAGCGAGCAGGGAGTGATGCCCCCTAGTTCTTATTACTAATATCTTAAATTAAATAGTATTGTAAAATATTCATACATTATAAAGTTTTATGAAAAAATATCACACGTAGCATTATTGTAAAGAAAGCTCAACATTTCCGTTATAAAAAAGCTTTTTTAGCTTGAAGTATTGCATTAAAGCTTCATATAAGAATAAATAAAGGGCCAGTTAAAATACAATTCCTGTTATTTCAATGCATGCGAAACAGCATTAAAAGAGTATTTTAAAAAGATAATCAATTGAAAGAAATCATCCTTTAAAGAAATGTGCATCCTAGAATTCTAATTCAGTTCCAAATTTATTCAAGAAATAATTTACAGCGTGTTTCCAATTGTAGATTTCTTATTTGAATGTGAAAAATGGGACGAAAATGTATTATAAAGTCTTCAGAATGGAAATGAAAAATGAAGCACTGATTAATGCATTGACGACAATGTAAGTAGGAAGAATATTTGCTTATCTGTGATAAATGATAACGAAAACACTATATTTGATTATATGTAGAAAAGTCCACAAATTAAGGTGATATATTAAGCGGTATGTATAAGATAGACTGGCTCTTTATGTAAATTGCATTATTAATGTTCTTTTGTCTAAACAAACCCAGGTAAACTGTTAGTTTTGTGCAAAGTCAGAATAATAATATTTTCGGAAATACATAGAATTCGTCTTTTTCAGAATAGTTAAAATAATTAATTCTATTGAACTTAAAAAGGAATTCTTTCGTTTTATTTTGAATGCATTTTCTAAGTCATTTACATTTTGTGAACTGAAACATGTATTGTATGCACAGAGATTAAGACAGCTCTAGTGGAATGGAATAGTTTACTTTTCTGTTTATTTCAAATTAACTATTGATAATATGATATGCATGGCGATCCAAATGTCAGTACATTTTTCAAACCCTTGCAATTGTTATTTTTTTTACTATAGAAAGATGCAGTTAGCACAAATACACAGAAGTATTGGGGATTTTTGTTTTTAAGGAACAAGTTATTTTACGTAAATTGCACAATGAAGACTGGTAACATTGTTTTTTTTCTGGTAAATAAAGTATTTAATCTGAGAAAACGAGTAATGTACCTATTTGTAGTGGGATAGGTGACGAATGTACGGCTACAACTTAAAGATCACTTAAAGATGTCAGTAATATGGCCTTGGCAGTTTTCCCAAGCATATATAGTTTCGCTTTTGCATATGGATAAATACGAGCAACGAACTGGGAATTTGTTCATTTTTTAATTTGTGGGTGTGGAGGTTTATTTTTTTCACCCCACCCTCCAAATAGGTCTTATTTATCCCCCGGTGTCTTCTTCATGGTTTTAAAGTCGAAAAATAATGTTTTTGCTAAAACATCGATGTTTTTACTATCGATGTTTGAGGGTCGATGTTTGCTCAACATCGATGTTTTGGGTTCGATGTTTTTTTCAGATGTCGATGTTTTATAATCCAGCAAAATAAGCTTGGTAAAAATATGCGATATGCAGACGTATTAAGAAGTTTTCCTCCTTAATCAGAAGTTTCAGTATTTATCTCATTGGAAAACGTTTTCTATGATTATTATCGATGCTTTGCTCTCGATGTTTCTAAAACATTTCTAATTTGTTTTCGTCATTTTTTTTTAAATTTTTATTTAATTTATTTCATTATTAGTCTTTATGTGAATGTTTTATTTTTCAGCAAAAAAAAAAAAAACATCATCAAGATATGCGGCCAAAAGTTATATCGTTAATCAGCCGTTGCACTATCAATCTCGTAAGAAGACGTTTTTGATAGTTACCATCGATGCTTTAAGGTCGATGTCTTTTAATGATCACTGTTTCGCGTTCGATGTTCTATTTTCTTTCGATGTCTGTTTTACACTCCAGAAAAAAGCAATAAAAAAAGCAATAAAAAATATTCATCTTTAACAGTTGCGGTATCTATCGTATTGAAATTATTTTTTTTAAATTATTACCGATGGTTTACGGTTAACGATTTTTAAACATAGTTGTTTTTGTTCTGCTTTAGAATTTTTTTTCGATAACGGTGTTATACATTTCAACAAAAAAAGTTTCATAAAAATATGCGATAAATAAAAGTTATACAGTTCATCAACAGTTGCGGTATCTATCTGACTAAAAAAGTTTTCTATAATTGACCTCGATATCATACGGTTGTTTTTTTTTTTTTGGGAGACAAAAGATAAATCTAATTAAGTGATATAAAGAGGCACAATGTATTGGGGAGTTACTGTATTACTGTACATTCAAATGTGAAAGTAATTTTTATAAAAAAAAAAGATCGATGTTTTGAAACGGTGAAAACGATTTTGATCTATATTTTTGGTTGGCTCTCTTTGCATGTATACGAGGATTTCTGCCTCCAGCTGGGTTACTTCCTATTCCAAGCTGACGAGTGCCAACAAGCACCAAACTTCAGTCCCTAGATGGAATTACCGAGTTGGCGGTGTGTTGCGTGTTTCATCTTGTAGCGTAAAGGGGTGCGACATCAAAGAAAAACATCGATGTTTTTTGGTCGACGTCTAAATTTCGAAACATCGATGTCTTGAACCATCGATATTTTACCTTCGATGTCGCACCCCAAAACGCTACAAGATGCAACACGCAACACACCGCCAACTCGGTAATTTCATCCAGGGACTGAAGTTTGGTGCTTGTTCGCACTCGTCAGCTTGGAATAAGAAGTAACCTAACTGGAGGCAGAAATAATCCTCTTATATAAGCAAAGAGAGCCAAAAAAAAAACTTTTAGATACTGTGCAATTAGAACAAAAGCGAGTACTGTACCGCACATTGGTACAGTACAACTCGTAAATTTTAATTCCTTTATTTTGGAATCATGAGGGATGATACCCTTAGAAAAATAATACAGTGTTTTTGGGTAAGTATGTTTTGCCATTATGCGTACTGAAATATACAATATTTACTTTCTTTCTATTGAAAAAAAAAATATGAACACATTTTTTATTGCGCTGGATTTTCTTCTTATTCCAAAGCAAAAACCTCATCCTTCTTGATTTAATGCAACTTTCCTTTTTGTCTCATCATCATTCGTAGCATGTTATTCTCAGCAGAAGTTTGGTTATTTGTTTCCGCTGCATGTCACTCCTTTTTAATATCAGAGAATGACACAAAAAGCGCTTCGGAAATTCCCAAGGAAATACTTGCGTGATTACTAAGTACTTGCACAATTACGGACTTTCTATCTTCCTCGGATAGGCGTACTCGCCTCGAGAAAATATTTCTCTTTGTGAAGAAAATAAAATTTACTGTTAGTTATAAAACTGGAATATGGTGAGGTATACTTTTTTTCTTATAATGAAGAATCGTGTTTACGTAATGAGAAACTAATTAAACTGACATTTTCGAAAATTCTAATCTTTTTTTTTTTTTTTGCCTATAAGTCCCGAGCAATAAAATTAAAAGTAGCGAAATAAATTATACATTGTGCATAAAAACATTGTTTATCATTGTAAAATATCATTTTTAAATTTATAACACAGTTCTTTTCATCTATTTTTAAAAACAATGAAAACAATCTGCAACTGGTATTGTCGTTGTTAAACATAATTATTGAAATTAGTTCCTTTGAAAACGGATTTTTTCTACACTGTTGTCTAACTAACTGTTGCTCCTTTTAAGTCTACTGGCAAATTAGATATTTAACACTAAATTAAATGTAAACATAAAGAAAATTTGTAAAGTGAGAACGATATCTACTTTTGTTTAAATATTTCACATTAAAAAAACATATTTGCAATAAATTTAATTTAAGGCATTTAACAAGAAGTAAAAAAAAAAAAAAAACACTGAACATTATATTTGCTGTTTATACTGTTTGCTTTAATCTGGTATAATTAGCAAATGTTTTCGGTAATGCAACAATATTTTTGTACTCTAAAAAATGATATTAGTTTTTTTTTATTATTAAGACAAGAAATTCCTTTCTTTTCGTTCTTGCTGTGTTTTTATTTTTTGTTACTAATTGTTTTCTATGATGTATTTTTAGTATTTTTTCACAACTTGAGTTAGTCGTGGAGATGGGCCAGTTTACAGAAGGAAATTATGGAAGTAATGAACTTTTTTTTTCGCCTCATGTTCTTGTTGTGCACTGCAGCTGAAGCGAAAAACAGGAGCGGGAGGGGAAGGGCTCTGTATGATCAGCCGTAGCTTCGGTGGTTCGTTTAACATGAAACGTGTTTTTAGTCTACTGCCCCGTAAAAGTGAAAGAAATACGAGAAAAGCATAAAAAGCGGCTTAATATATCGTTTTAATAAAACTAAGTCTAAAAGAAAGCCAAAAATAAATCAAATTAAATAAGTATCGAAAATTTGAAAATTGGAGAGAAGGGTTTCAAGATAAGGAAACTGTGTGTATTTTAAACTCCCCCCCCCCCCTCTGGGCCACCGTAATAACTTTTATGAGAACAGTAATTAACAAGCTTTTTTATGTTCTCTAGATCAAGGAGAGGACAACTCATTCCGCACTTTGCCTTTTTGATTTGAGCAGTTTAAAAACCCCGGAAGAAAATTAAGGGTGCATTATTTTTTAACATGGAAACAGAGATCCGCAGACGATCTTTTTTTCTAATGAAAACAATTTATTTTTAAGAAGAAATTATATTGTTGAATTATAAAGTACATTTAGTTTTTATATATTTTAAATTGTCGGCAACGAAATTTAAAAAAAATCAAAGCTTTTTATTTTTACCCAAATGAAAGAGATGTGAACATTTTATTTTAAAATGAATGGAAAATTTTAATGTGCGTACATTTTTTCCTTTTTAAAAGTGATAATATTTTTTTTACATTCAAAAAAAAAAAAAAAAAAACATAAAAATAATATTTGCATTGTTAAAAACGTGCTACTATATATTTTTTTCACGTTTGCTTGATTTTCGTATCTATTTTATCAGATGAGAGAGTCATATTTCGTTTTTAGGAATCAGAATTAAATTCTAAAAATATACGTAAGGCATACATTTACAGTCTTCCATAATTAAGAGATTATTAATAAGATGCTAGAATTTCGATGTTGGTGTACGGGTTGGTATAAGAGGTATAAAAGGAAAATGTGTTTAGATTTTGATGAGTTTTAACGCTGCAATAGTCAAGATTAAAATAGCCTCACCAGCTGACGTCAGTCACAATAGTACCCTTATAAACAGTTAAAAGTTTTCACTTTGAAACATTTTACTTCAATTCCTTCTAAAAATACAAAATTCTTAACTATCCAACGAAGGGAAAGCAGTTGAAGTGATTATCGACTCGGTACTAGATTTTGAAGATGGATCACGCGATAAATTGACAGCGGTTGAATAAGCAATTCCGGAGAAAATTCATCCTTTCCTATTTTTTTTCTTATTTCAGGACAAAGCAAAAGCTGCTTCTGTAAATAGAATCTACTGCTTTCTTGTTTATCATGAGGGACAATGTTTTATCTGGTACGGATTGAAACAAATCACAGGGATGAGAAAAGGATGAAAATACTATATGAGATAAAACCTAATCCTTTTTGTTCCCTTGCAATATTGGTTTGTCCTCAGGGAGAATTTTCTTTTAAGCTGTTTTATCTGACTTATATTAGTAAAAAACTATGAATGTATTTGTTTTGCTTTCAATTTAGGACATAAATGGTCTTAAGTACTTTAGCTTCTAGAAAATATAGCCCAAAGGTATAAATAAGATGCTATGAGTACATAGTTGCAACATTCTGTTACTTTTTACTATAATGCTTACATTTAGACAATAAACATTTCTCAGTTATATATCAAAAAGTTAGAGTTAAAAAGAATTTAAATGTTCGATGCATTAAAGGAAAGAGATAGAATCGCTCTTTTAACTTTCTAAAAATGCACATCTTTTTCTGAAATAAATTGCAGTGCAAAAAAAAAGGAGAATACAAATACACAGTTAGTTACAAGTACAGACTTCAATTTAATCTTCATTACATAATATAAATAAATAATGTAAATTGTATTTTCGTATTTATTTTATTTAACTTCAGTAATTAAATGAACTGTATAAAAGGGCAATGATATTATCGCCGCTTAACTTTACAGCTTGCTATAATTTCCCATTGTATTTGATTTCTTTTCGCTTTTTTCTATGAGAACGAAAAGTGCTCCTTGCCAGTGCAAACTTGATATTTATTTATTGTACAATACAATTGATCGAAGGTAAATACTTGTGTCTTGCTATACAAATTATAAACCTTAACTTTACACTTGATGATGTGAGCTTAAATCTCATATTTTAAGGTAATTTCTTATTTATTAACGCATACTGTATTGCATTTTCCTGATTCACATTGGAGAAAGGGATCAAAATGACGATAATAAAGTATATTAACTGAAGACAAATCCGTGAGCCAAATATGCAAGCCAATGAAAAAACATGATACTTAATTCCAAACCCGGTTATTGAATTTGAACATGTTCATATCCCTAAACTGCTACTTTATTTTTGTAAAAACAAAGGCTGAAATCTACTACTAAATCAATATATATTTTGCAGATTTTTTACAGAAATACTTTTATTATATTTTATTTTTAGTTTTCTGCTATACATATAACATTTTTATTTTACGAAACTGCTAGTTAAAAAGCTCGTGAATCTTTTTTTTAAACATGAATTTAAAGTATATTTGACTACTAATATTTGCAAATACTTGAATAAACACGAGACGCTGTACGACATCAATTTTATTTTTTCTTTCCGAGATCGAAACTAGGTGATAAAATTCTTCTTAACAGCATAAGATATCGGAATAAAATTTTGTTCGTGAATTTCCTCTTTTTAATACTTTTATTAAGTTTGTCTTTTATAATATCTCCTTTTACTGGTGGCATGATTGCGGATAAACTTTAACAGCATTAAACTATTATATTACAATTTAAATCTTATATACTCTTTAAAAATGACACAATATTAATGGGTTTAAGAAAGTCTGTCTAATATGCTATTTTTAAGATTCTATCTCTTAAGAATCAAATGTGTGCCAAACTTATTCCAAATTATGTTTAGACTTAAACAAAAATAAAATATAAATAAATAAAAACGAATATCAAATAATATAAACAAATACAGTCATGTTCTAGAATTTTGGCTATTTATATCCGAGTTTTTTTTTTTTTTTTTTTTGAAGCATGTAAAAAAAAAAAAAACAGCGCATCGTCAAATATCGGTTTCCTAAACTTTCAGATTAAATATATGCTTTAGAAATCAATTGAAAAGACGAATGTTAGCTTAAAAAAAAGTAACGATTTTGTTGAAACATTTTGAAAATTTAAGTTCAGTAGAAATATATTTAATATTAAATTTGATAAATAGAATTGGGAATAGAGGCAATGTTTCTTAGCAGACAAGAAAAAATGAGATTAAAAAATAAATCATTATTATCTTTACTCACGATTTATTAGGAACTGTTCTATCTCTCTCTCTCTCTTTCTTTCTCTCTCTCTCTGCTATATATATATATATATATATATATATATATAATATCAAAGAATTTTTTAATTGTTTGTGTTATCATACATGATACAATTAAAAGTATTATTTCTTCACATTTAGGAACTACAAGTAACATTACATTTTATTCGCAAATCTTTTATTGAAAAAAAAAAGTACTACCTTCGTTTTTTTCCGCGCAATTTTTTTTCTTTATTAAAATACCTTCCTTAAAAAATCGCTTTAAGCGAAACGTTTTGAAAGAACAAAAAAAAAATGCCAAGAAAAGATTTACGAGGAAAAGTAAAAGTATAATTACTGCTACCTTCATTTTGTTAAAAGAATCCATACATAACCAAGCAATTATCTCCTAAAGCAAGAAACAGGAATACAATTCACTCATACTATTCTTCGTTTCTTTGGGCAAAGAATGTATAATTCCAAACGTTTAACTGATACGTTATGCGGAAGGCAAATATATTGATTAACGGCTTTTCCTAAATGTTTCAACTGTAAGCATAATTTATTCAAACAACTAAAAACTATTTTTCAAGAAAGTGTTTTATGTTCTGTCGAAACTCTTTAAGTAAAATATTTTTAGAGCGTGATTTTTTTTTTTTTTTGAATTCATTTTCCGTAGATAATAATATTAATAATAACAAATACTATTATTACTATTATTAGTTTTAGTAACATTGGTAGTATTTTTGTTGTTGTAATTATCTTTATTATTATTATTATTATTATTATTATTATTATTATTATTATTATTATTATTATTATTATTATTATTATTATTATTATTATTATTATTATTATTATTGTTATAGATTTTCTATTTGCTCTTGTTGCTACCTATAGCTTATGCTTGTTAAAAAAAAAATCTAGTAACAGGTAATTTTTATGTTATGTTTTGTTGTTCTACTTTTAATTTAACATTTGTTTTTAAGCGAAATAAAATTTAAGAAACAAATTAATGTTTGAAGGTCAGTAGCAGGAATAAGCATCATCGTTGAAAGATTTTTTTTCTAGGTAGGAAACAATCGTATTCTGCTTTTTAGTATTTTTTTTTTTCGAAGTAAAATTATAGCGGCAAAAAATGATAATGCATGTAAATAAAATATGTATACAATTGAAATAATTAAATAAACTCACACTTTTTTTGAAATATTTTTTTCCAAGGCACAAGAATCAAAGTAATTTTTAATTATTTTAATTTTAATTTAACTAATGTAAATCATTGGATCTCAGTAACTGCTGAGCATTTTTTTTTTCAATAGGATTTAGATTTGCTTTTAAGAAATCACTCACAAGTTTGCTTTACATAAGTTACACTGTAAAATGCAAGATTAAATATAAACTGAAAATTAAGTTTTATTGTAGTTTAAGCATGACTTCCATTAAACCTTGAAAGTTAGAGAATGAAGGCAATCATTTAAAAATGGTCATTAAATTTGAAAAATAATGCCAAAATTATAATAGTCTTTGTATGAATAGACCAATATATTTAATTAGTAGGCCATTGTTTATGCATTGAGTGAAAAGAAATGCGAAAACATTCTCCACTATCAGTCACAGCAGGTGGCGAAGCAGATGGTGATGTCGTGTAATTTACTCTCTAGCGATTTGAAAAAAAAAAAAAAAAGTTTTTATAGGTATTCAGATAAATTGATTCCAAGGAAAGAAAAAAAATAACACAAGGGTTTTAATCTCTTTAACCTCACACATTGTTAGAACATTTTTTTGCACAGAATCTTGAAATCCACTTCCCATTTTGTAGCTCAGCAGATGTCGAACTAAACGACTGAGAGCGCTGATGAAAATGTAAAGACAAATCTTCTAAATCTTCCTAAGCATTCAAACTGCAGCAGTGTTCCTGAGACAAGCATTTTTTTTTATATTAAAATTCGATAATGTGTATTTGATATCTTAATATTAAAATCCACGTGTACCAATTTATTCATCGACAATATCTATCTATTAGTCTATGTGTATCACTTCTCAATAATACCAGATAATTAACGATCGAACAAAGTACGGCAATTTTTTCTTTTTGCATACTTTTAGGTGTATTTATACATGTTGATTAGCAACAAAGACTAATAAAGTTGACAAGTTAAATAAAAATTCTGTTCACAAAAAAAAATTTGTCTGTAGAGTTTATACATCCGTATTAAACCTATTTTTCAGTTTCCTAATTGATTTTAACAATCCAATTAAGTTTATTCTCGTCTTAAAGTGTCTTTAGTGAACGTCTTTATTTAAAAATTAATTGACTCTCAGCGTGTATATTTACTTACGTAATTCATATTTTTTCCACCATCAGGAAAATAAAGAGTTGGAAAGATTGTTACAACGCGATTTTTAAAACTGCAATGATATTTATATCTGTCATAAGGTTTAAAAACAGCTGATGTTTTTATATAAAATTCGAGGGTTGTCCGTAAAATAAAGTTCCTAATAAGTATTCACAATAGAAACCATGTTCATTGGAGTTAAATAATACCGTGTTGGAAAGCTCAGACCCTATTTGTTGACATAATCGCCATTGAGATTAATGCATTTTTGCTTGGGGTGTGACATTTTCCTTATGCCTAAATCGTAGAACTCTTCCACTCTTTCGATAAACCTTGACCTACCTTAAACTATCTATCTAAAGTTTGTGAATGCTATGCTTTTTAACATTAGGCGTCATCTTGCAGTGAACATAATTATAAATAAAATATTACGCAGCGTCATAGGTGGAGTAGGCATCATTATGAAAAACATATTTGCATTGATGCTATAGTTAACTTCAAATAACAATGCAAAAGCTTCAAATATCTTATGGAATCAACGAGAACTGCTTCTGAATGTCAAAATCCATAAACCATTAATATCAGTAAACAAACATTGGCAGCAGCTTTATCACTGACATTGCCAAATGCTTTTCCTTTAGTATGAAAAAAAAAATCAAGTATCGTGAATTGTTCACTTACGAACAACGGGAAAAGGAAAAGTGAAAGAGAAAGAACGTCAGACGAAATGGAAAGCTGAATAAAAGGAAAAATAAAAAGATTTTGACATCGATAGGAAACCCTTGAGATAGACCCAAACGTGAGGATTATCTTGCCAAAATGAGACTCAAAAAGCTCGTTAGTATTTTTTTCTTTGGAATTCATTTCAAATGATTGTCTTATATGTGTTTCAATTTGCTTTATAACATCATTAGTTAACTATACAATCAATCATATGTTATTCTGACTACCAAATATTTCGAAAATATTATTGTTTGAAACTTAATCAAAAGTTTCGGTAGCTTTGGAAGCAGCAAAATTTGTTGCAATGTTATTTGTAATTGCCCCATAAAAAGAGAAAACATAATTCATAGTTTGAAGTGCTACGTAAAGAATAAAATTCAAACCATTGAATTTCCAACATGCTGTTAAAACGGCGATTAAATTTGTCCTACGTCATTTGCATTAAAAATTAAATATAGCTGTTCTACATGGCTACCAGAAAATAAAAATGTTTGTTTTTCTTTTTTTATTTTGCCTGACATCATTGCAATGCATACACAACACCACGAATTTAACTGCTGTATCTCTGTATGTATGTATATATATATATATAAAGCTTAAAAGTAAAGAGAGCAACAGAAAGAGAAAATAAGGTAAGTTGCTGTATGTCAGCATCTTTCGGTCAAAATATTTCAGGCACGTATCAACAGCTCTTATAAAATAAATGTTTCTTTTACGCACTGTCGGACTATAGCGCACGTGCACTAACTCTTGAACATGAAAAATCAAAGCTATACAGAAATCACCTGCATCAAAGTATTGAGGCTAGATACATTTTTAAAAAAGTCCGATTTAAAAGTTTAAAAGTTACGTTTTCCACCGAATAAATACATACATATATATATATATATATATATATATATATATATATATATATATATATATATATTATATATATATATATATATATATATATATATATATATATATATATATATATATATATATATATATATATATATATAGAAAGAAACCAACGACTTTTTTATCAATACATATTGATAAAGTTTCTGTTGTCAATATTGTAATCAGCGCGCCATATTGGACCTCTGTAAGTGATCATTGAAGTTCATGAAAGAAAATATTTATAACTAGTCGTTATAGTTAAAGCTTTTCTATTTATACTAAAATAGTACAAAAATCTGAAAAATAATTCGACTTTTCAATAGTCATCTTAATAAGGTAATTTAATTATTAAGAACTCTTAGAAAAGCAGTCAGTGTAAGCTTTGATGTCACATTTTTGCACGGTCGTCGACATTTCAATAGTTTTGAAAGCCTTTTGCTTTTTAACCGATGATTCTTGTTCATTATTGAAGGGCAGCATTTTTTTTTTAAATCTGATGTCAAATAACTGCACAACAATCTTTCCAATTAAATTTATCTTAAAATGGCCGCGAAAAACTAACGTTTTAAAATATTTTGAAGTACATTATTTTTGAAAAAAAAACTTTTTTTTTCGATTCTATTGTTTCAAATAAAAATGATAATTTTAAATAACTCATGACTGTATTCAGGAAAAGAATTTGTATTAATATTTAAGCACACAAATATAAATGTGAACTTTTTTTCAAAAATAAAATACCATTCTTAACTAACAAGATAAGTTTCTAAATATAAGTATATTTTGCCTTTTTTATGTTTAAAATTTATTTAATAGTCTTCTTGGTCATTTTTGAAATGAAAATATTTTTGTCCATTTTAAAATCGATAAATTGTATTAGAAGTTCTTAAGTGTAACTGGCTTTATTTTAAAATAAATAATGAATAAATTCAGAAACAAAACCTATCATAAAATCTACACCTGAAAAATAACGTTGCTAGTTGCACTGTGGTAGTATTTGAAAGAAAATCATTGAATGGAACTTAAACAAAAAATGTCGCAAAATAAAAAGTTAAAAATAGTATTACAACTAGAAATGTAGGAGGTACAATGTTTGGCGCAACATAAACATACACACACACCTATAAATACATAATTTTATACATATTTAATAAGCCCTTGTGTGTGTGTAACTATATGTATATTTATATGTACAAATGTGTGAGCATATCCAGTTTTTGTTACTTACTTTTAGTGAAAATAATGAAGTATAAAATACTGACAAGCAGACCACATTTTTCATTAAATGTAACGAACATTATTTTAAATAGAAACGTAGTTTTGGGTTAGGACGTAACAGCAGAAAAAACAGCTTTAAAAGCATAATTTTGCAACAAATTGTAGACACGTGCTTCGGGATTTCAAGGTTTCTAATAAGACAAGCATGAATTCAATATTTTAACTATTGGACCAATGGTACATTAAAGAAGGGAAGTATATGTACGTTTTTTTTTTTTTTTTTGAAAGTTTGAGGTTTTTTTTTTTTTTTTTTTTTTTTTTTTTACTGTTGAAATTCTTTGTTACACCATTTTTAATCGTGAATACATTGATAATGGTTTAAATTTACAGAATTAAAAACTTGTCGGCAATTTGTTAAAATATATTAGATCTTATATTAATTATTTTTTTCCGTTTATTATACCACATAAAATTATGAGCTCCTAAAATGTTACAGCAACAGAATCTTAGAGCCATTTATTTATTTCTTAACCTTGTAACCAAGGATACTGATAAGATAACAAAAAAAAAATGTACTTACATTTTAATGTTATATTAGTTGCTTCCAATATTTAGTACAGTTCGAAACGTATCATGTTTACTAAAGACTACAGACTTCTTCGTACATAATATTTCATGTCATAAATAGTCCTTGAAAAAACGTCAAAATTCCATTAAATGCTGATTGTTTCGTCTTCGAGAACTTTTCTAATTTCTACCGCTTAATTTTTATTAACTTCAGGTATTTTTCCTTCTAAAAACTAGGTAAATTCAATCATTTTAAATTCAAAGTTAAATGAAATAAATTAATGTTATTGATTTTTAACACTCTTTAAACAAATGAATGTAACTTGAACTTAATTTGTTTTCTCATTCCGATACGGATTTTTCAATATCAATTTCGATTTTTTTCCCTCTAAACGCAGAACGCAAAACTCTAGTTAAATCTTCCCGCATCTGCCGCACGCCTCCGAC
>JAXGGA010014835.1:0-30922 GCA_038373865.1 Uloborus plumipes | reverse complement strand
TTTTTTTAGTTTTAAACGTTACAGTGTCAAGAATGTTTTACTAAATATGATTGATAGGACTGGGGGGCTGTATAAAAATTTAAATTTCCTAACTCTTTCAAAATTTGACTTTTTGAAAAACATTGAATAGACCCAAAATTCCTTTCGTAATTTGGAGATTTTTTCCTAAATAAACTATATGCTTATCTCTAACGGTTTAGAAATTAGCTATTGGTCCACGATTGGAGTGGACACCCTATATTGCTGTTACAAAGGCAGCGGAGGGTTATCGTGTTGAATTTTCATGCATTTTTTATAGAGCTTATTGTGTGAAACAATTTTGTTTCAAAATTTTTATTTAATTGTTTGTTAATTATCTACAATTGAATATTAAAAGATTCGTTCGACAACATTTACTTTCCATGGAATTACCCATAAAAGGGAATCACATTATACTACTATATCAGTTTACAATATAAACTGTTTCTAAAACTAACATACAGTCGAGCCGCTTATTAGACTATCAGGTAAAACAGCATTTCCTAACCTGTGGTATGCGTACCATTGGTGGTACTCGACTTGGTACCTGGTGGTACGCAAAAAATAATAGTGGCGGACATAAATGTACGTGTTAATATGTGTGGTCAATAATCAAAAATCCGACAATCAATATAGTTTTATCTTTCAAAGCGCACTCTTAAATTTAGCCGTTAGCTATCAGTAAATTAAAAAAAAAAATCATTTTCTTCCAAACAAGCACAAGGATTGCATTAAAAATATTTTATAAAATTTTTTGATTATCATAAGAGAATAATAAATCAATTGGTTTTTCATAATTTTGTGTTTTTGATAAAATCAAATTTGCCAGTAGTTGACCACTTGAGCATGTAAACGTACAAAACAAGATTAAATAAACAAATATTTTGTATCTGAATTACTTTCTAGCAACCCATGAAATGCTCTGTTATAATTTATAGTTATAACTTAAGTTTTGATTGGGGGATGAGGGCGGTTTATCCGGCTTGACTTTATATTCGGCATATAATGTTTGGAACTGTTTCAGTGGAGTTTCTCTCATGTGATGTGCAAACATGGTCTCCAATAAAATTTTTAATGCAAATAAATAAACACTCTCCCAATAAAAATAAAATAACGTAAAAAAATCACGAAATACAATCATTTTTCTGAAGTGGTAAAATTATACGTGGTGTATAACCAAGTGACCACGTGACCTAAAGGTAGGGAAACGCCGAGTTAAAAGAATGTAACGGTTAATAAATTTCCAGTGCACCAAGTTGCAATGTATTATTTTGATAGCGGGCAATGGAATATCCCGCTTATTAGAATAAATTCTCGTGGAATAATATCTATATTCTATGAAGCGGGCTCGACTCTAGTTTGTATTGTTTTATGTTTGCTTATTTTAACTCCTCATATTTACTTATTTCTTGTCAATATATATTACTGCATTTATTTTATTTATTTTTTAAATTTAAATTAACAGTAAGTTATGTGTTTCCACAGGCACATTTTGAAGAATCACAGTTTGAAGCTAATAGAACTGATGGTTGGAAAAAGCTTAAACCAAATGCAGTGCCAACTTTATTTGATGTTCCAAATCCCCCTCAATCTTTGATGCCGCAACGTGTAAAGGAGATTGGTATTCCTAAGCCAGGATCTATACTAGATGACAGTTCTTTATCAGATGTTTATTCATCACACAGTATTGATGTTGAAGAGGTAAAGCACCTAATTTATAGTTAAAATTTTAGTCACTTAAAGTATTTTTGTGGTAAATGAGAAGTCTTTTTTTACCTTGCAAAAATCACGGCTGCATAGCATTCAGAAGGGAACAACCATAGGCATGTGCTCCCTTTCCCAAATAGAAAATATTTGAAATAAAAAAAATCTAAGCACTTCAATTCTAAATTTATCATTGTGTTCGGCTCTAGCATGTATTTTTTCCATGGGAACTTATTGAGAAGGGAAAATTATTAGTATTTAATTGATGAAAATCGGAAACATTAAAGCTCCGAGAAAACAAGTGCTTTTACAATACTACACAGGACCACCCAAGTGAAAAAGTTTAAACTTAGAAATTGAATATTCTTCTGCTGTTCTAATAATTGTGTGTTTTAAGACTCTCGTAACACTAGTTTATATCTTCTACTTTACAGGTGCCTTATACCAAAGCAAATACATTTAAAGACAAAGGAAACAAATTATTTAAAGACGGCAAATTGGATAAAGCTGTTGACAAGTGCCATTGAAGTATGTCCTCCTGAATATGTGGATGATCTCATTACAATTCATAAAAATAGAGCTGATGCTTATGAAAATCTGGTAAGTTTGAAAGAGTACATTCATAAAATTTTGCTCTCACATTGCAATGGGTACATCTTTTATCATACAGCTTGTTTTATTATGAAGTTGCTGTTGCTCCAGCTGTTTTTGAAAACAATTCAAATCCTGCATTATTTATTGTGTATTACAACCTTTTGATTTCTTCGTTTCTTGGATTTGATATTTAGAAGCTGACAAAACAATTAACCCACAAATTAAGGCCTGGTGTAGCAGCAAAAAAGATTAATTTATTATCATTCAAGGACAATTTTCTTAATGCTAGAAGTATTCTATCAAATTTTCTTTTGAAATTAAAATAATAATTTTACATATTTATTGTTTTGTGATGGAATACCAATTGTAAGTTGCAGCTTAAACTACAACTAACTAAAGGTATAGAAAATATGCCAGTTTTGCTCATTCAATTAATAAAGGGGGAAAAATATGAGATATATAACATTCTTTCCTCTGTGATCTCAAGTGTGAAGTATTATAGCACGGATTATAGCACAAATACTCTTGATACTTGTGCCTTGCAAATATTTTGCAATGGAAATGTATATTTATGTTCTATTTGATACAAAATAAGTCTTATCCGGGCATATAACTCTATAGTTACTTATCAGTTTTATTTTCATTTCAGAAACAACAGCTGGAACAAAAAATAAAGGAACTTTAAATTGAAAATCGGCGGTTAAAAGCTGAAGTGAGAAGTAAAAATGTCAGCCTGTCGTTTATGTCGGAGGAACAAATTGAATTAGCTGGGAAAAACAAACAAAGCATCACCCGCTGGTCAAATGAAGGAATTATTAAAGGCCTGAAACTTCGCTTTGCCCTTGGCAAGTTTGGGTATAATTTCCTGCGATCAACTGACTATCCAACGCCTGCTTATAGCACATTAAATCGACGAATCCAAAGTTTAACTGTCGATTTCGGAATTTTGCACAATTTTGTGCATTTATTAAGTGCAAAAGTGCAGAGTATGCCTGATCTCGACAGATTTTGCTGTGTGCTAATAGACGAGATGGAGATAGCATCTAATCTAGACTTTGATACATCGTCAAAGAAGTTCCTGGGACATATTTCCAGAGGTAACTCGGAAATCATTGGTAACCACTACACTGTGGTTATGCTTCGAGGACTTAAGTCACCATGGAAACAGGTCACAGGTCCAACACCAGGACCCGTAATGAAAGAGCTGTTGTCAGACACAATAGCGGCTGTCACCAAAATTGGATTGGTTGTCAAAGCCTCAGTTTCTGACATGGGCGCATCCAATCAAGCCTTTTGGAAAGCTGTAGATGTTGGAGTTACCAGAAGGAGTCGAGCTACTAAATATGAAATGGAGGGCACTGTAGTCCACACCATTGCAGACGTTCCTCACTTGAAAAACATGAGAAGTGCTTTTTTAACAAGACCCATCATACCAGAAGAAATGCTAATAAAGGAAAAGCTTCCATCAATAGGTGTATCTTCCGGTTATGTGAAGCAGCGCTGGATTTACGAGTTGCGAGAAGATAACTATTTGCGGACTTTTCATCATTTAACCAAGGAGCATCTCTTTCCTTCTCATTGTTCAAAAATGAATGTTGCAACTTCGGTACATCTTTTTTCAATCAAAACAGCAGCTGCTATAGAAAAAGCAGTGCATTTTAAGCAGATATCATATGAAGCGCTTACTACTGCGTGGTTCATACGACTCTTATGTACCTGGTTTGAGTTGATGACAGCCCGACATAGGAAAAAAGCATCACAAAAAGGAACTACAGTAAAAAAATTGAGTTCCTGAATTCATTTGTCTGTATCATGCAGAACATAAAATTAGGTCAGAGCTGGAAGCCTCTTCAAACAGGGATGATTATGTCATCCCTGAGTGTTATTAATTTGTGCACTGAGCTTTTTGAAGCAGGCTATGATTTCTTTCTACCTGGGAGACTGACCCAAGATCTATTGGAAAATGTTTTCTCCCAAGTACGAAGGAAATCTGCCATGAAGCCCACATCATTGCAGGCAAAAAGGGCCATGAAGATGATATGCGTTTCGCAGTTCATCACTGATTTAAAAAACACCAATTACTCCACAAACAGTGACCACCATCTATTGGACGATTTTGCAGACACCAACACAAGCTTCAATTGCAATATTGAAGAAATCGAAAATCTCCCATCAACATTGTCAATTATTGACAAAAATGACATTTTTCATTGCTGGGGCAGCAGTGAATTGTCTTTTGAAAGGGAAATTGTGCATCACTTGTGTTGGCGTACTCACTGCTGTCAAAGGACGAGACATTATTCCTAAAGACGTTAAAGTCCTACAGGATCGCTGCAACATGGGATTACTGAAAGAGGCATCCACTTTAGTTTTCAGTATTTGCCAGCAAGCTGAAGTAAAGTTGCAAGTTGTGCGAAATTCCTTGCTGCAGGGAAAAATATCTCTGCAAGGTCAACTTTTACTGGATATTAAAGATAAGTGCAAAACTCTTCCCAGTGAAGATACAATCCCAAGCTGCTGCAACCTGATGGACAAGCTAATACTGCGGTATTTATGCATACGATGCGCAGGTATAAAGAACTGCCTTGTACAAAAAAAAGCTGAGCAAACTATTTTTGGGTCAGCATCGGCTGCTAAGAAACAAAAAGTTTCGTGAAAAAGCTGCCCCTTCATTCCTAGAAAGTAGTGTAAAATATGTGAATAGCTGTACATAATTGTAAATATCTCTTGTAAAATATGTAAATTGGCGAATGTAACATATGTAAGTAACTGTATATAAAATTTGTAAATACTTCTGTAAATATGTAAATATTTAAAATATAAAATTCAAGGTCATTTCATGGTTTTTTTAAATAATTTTCTAATTGTTTACAAGTTATATACAGTTTACTTTTGTGCATCTTTTTACACTGAAAAAGAGGTTCTTAGTAAATAGTATAAAATATGTGAGTAATTGTATATAAATTTGTAAGTACATACTTCTGTAAATATGTAAATGTCTAAAATTACGTAATATTCAAGATCAGTATTTCATGTTTTTTTTTTTTTTGTTTTTAATTTTCAAATTGTACATGAGTTTTTTTCTGTCTTACTTTTTTTTTTTTTTTTTTGTTAATGATTCTTAAGCCAAAATCAGGGAAGGGGCTGGTACCTGGGTGAACAAAAAAAAAACCTGATTACTGAAGCTTTGGATAAAACTCCAGGTATCAGGCAGTTCAGCCGGCAAAAGCCCAAGAAAAATTAATGTATTTTTAAATACACTTTAATGTCATTGAACATAAATTATTTGCAATAATTCTTATTTGTAAGGTATTAGCTTAACATTTTATCTGCAAAATTTTTGGCAAACTTATTTTTTGACGAATGTTTTTTTTAATTACTATATTAAAAGTTTCGTTTCAACATGTGGTCCAATGTAAATCCTAATCTGTCAATTTAGTTTCCTCCTTTTTTAATCATAAATTTTGCGCCGGCAGTTTACAATCCATTTCTTCCTTCTTTTTTCACATGTTGGGAACCTAAACATTCGGATTTTACTCCTCAAGTGATTGCTACAATTTATTGCAGCCCAACCACCCGTTTTTCTGCATACAAATCTACAAATCGGCGAGGTTTTTGTTAGCAGACGACACAGCACGTACACTCGATGGGAAGCAAAATGGCTGACGAGTCAGCTCCCAGTTATAGTAGCCTTACCTTGATCAAGGTGGTATTATAAAAACTTTTAATGCTGGAATCTCATATGAATATGAATTGTGTATGTGTACAGTTGTCTAAGCCTTATTTTTATCAAGGGCTTTTCTATTGCCTAAATATGTGATTTGTGTTGTAATAAAATGTTGGTAATGCTTAAACTTTGCTCATTTCTTTGTGTTGGTAAACATTAGTAACACATTTTGTAAAGAATATTACATCACTTAGACTGAAAATTTGAAAACTTTTTATTTCTAGTGCAACATTTGCATTTATTGACACATTGTGTCCAATCGGTGGCGCGGCCGGGGTGAGGTTTAAGTGCTAACCTCCCCTCTTGATTTTAGCACCTATTGCAAATCCTAATGCATTACTTTTTTGCATATAAGGGATATTTTATACGAAAACCTAACCCCAAAGGTAATTTCTGGCAGTGCTACTGTTTTCTACTTATGGCATAATTCATTCAACACTTAGAAACAGCTTTGCAAACGAAAAAAAAAATGTTTATTAAATAAACTTATAATATTTCTTGATGTTTAAACATGGCACCCTAAATAATTTTCAAAGTGCTGAATGCTCCTAAGTTCTAATAATAAATTGAGAATGTTTTGTGTGACTTATTTTTCATTACTACTTCAAACAAATTTAAGCAATGCTTTTATATCATTAAAAATTGAAATTTTTAAGCAAATGATTGAAGATTGATTTCCTTGGCCAGTTCTTTCATTTAATTGTCATCTTTTGAAAAGGCATTCAGTTTTCATGGTCTACTTATATAGTTATTAGTAGTTTTTAGTTGGATAATTTTCTTCTGAAGTAAACAACTGAGAGATTCTTAACAGTAAATCACTTCTTTAGGAATCAACAATAACATCAGTTCAGAAAGGCACTTAAAATAAATTAAAATGGGCATCATCTATGTATTAGGTATATATTTTTTTAAAATTTAAATTTTATTGTTGGACATACGTTCATACATTTTTTAGTAGAGGTATTTATTTATTTACTCATTCTGTTTTAGTTATTATACCTCGTATAAACTCACAACCAATTTTGAAAAATACATTTTACTTGCCTTAGAATTCATCCAATTATACAGAATTAAAAGAAATTATTTTGTGAAAATACTTGACCGTATTGTAAATACCAAAATTTAAGCCCCGTAAATTATTTCACCTTCATATATAGAAGAAACTTTCAGTAAAATTCGCAAAATCATCGATACCTTAATTCTCAGAGAAACAACCCCTTAAACTACTTAATTTTCTTATTAAAGTACGTAACTCGGAAATTTGTTTTTAACGTAATTGTAGAACGCGCAATAAAAGCGATAAATGCGCCAACATAGCAGCGTACTCTTGTTTACATCTGAGATCATGGGCATCAAAATGGCGGCATAGGTCAGCCTGTCTTCTATAGGAGCTCTAGTTTCTACCAGAGTGATCTATCCCTCCGTTTAGGATCCCTGCTACGACTGCTTCAGGTGCTTTAGTAGAATGATGACGTCCGCGATGGGGTTGATTTCCAGGGCCGGGGTTGACTAAGACGAGCCCCACATTTTTGTGTTAGGCTGCTGCCGAACCTACTGTCAAAACGGCGCAATAGTGTCCTTAGGGAAGTCTTGTACTTCCTTTTTTCCTGTGTGTTACACATCCCTCTAGAGGAAAAAAAACAACCAAATGCCTCGTCGCTACAGTGTGTTTTCTGTAGCAAAATCTATGGTAGTGAAAAGTGAAACCGAGTAACGTTGAATTTTGCGCAGATTCTTGTTTTGGGATTTATCACAAAGGATTATTTTTACATGATTTTTTGTGATCTACTCTCAAAAGTCTGCAGGTAAGAATGAAATTCGTTGAGGATGAAATCGAAAAGGTTAAACGTGGCAAGCAACAGCTTGAAGGTTCATATTAACTTAAATTGAGAAGAGATCGTATTCTCAAATTTTTTAGGGAATAGTTTGCAAAACATTAATATATGTCATTTGTTTTCTAATATTAATAGCCATCTACTGATCTAAAATTAAGATCAGCTTTTCATCCTTTTTGCGTGCCATTTCGGAGAATTGAAAACCGTTTCAGAAAATAGAACTTTATGCTGAATCCGAAGTGAGTCAGTACAATTTGAAACGATACTGATATTTTCCGTGCAAAGCACGTTCCTCAGCAATAAGGAATGACAGACTTCAAATATTTAAACCTATTGCTTACAGCGATCCGAACATTCTATGTAAATTCTGGTGCATGTAACTCGACTCACGCGAAAGCAAAGACATTCCTTTTTTCTGGTTTCTTAATGGGCGCACTTCAAGTGAAAATGAAACTGGAAAGCTATTAAAAGCCAAACAGTAGCTTGAAAGAACAAAAGCTTGTTTTTTATATCAACCAAAAAATTGCGAAGGGAAATGCATTCTTATGTGTCAAAAAATGAAACTTGCCAAAATTACTTTTTGAAGACAATTATGATTTCCAAGATTCTAAGATTTGTTATTTACAATAAGTTTGTTTGGAGGACTTGGTACCAAATGTTTTTTCAAGAATTGCACTGTATATGCAATGAGTTACCGCCCATAAGCCAGGGCTGAGGCAACTACGTTTACTGATATGGTAGATTTCTTCTCTCTACCAGTTTGTTGGCAATCTTAGCTACACTGAGAGGACCTTTGCCTACAGCTCGGTTATTCCTGACTGAGGAGTCCAGAGTAAAGACGAAACTGCAGTCTCGGGTTGCTTCATTACACTGTGTGTTTGGTCACGGTATCTTATTTCATTCAACGTCCACGGATAGCAACTTATGTAACTTTATTCGTCAGGGCATGAGAAAATTTACAGTAACAAAAACTAATACAATATTAGGAGTATCTTCGTTTTTTATTTCGGTTATTTAATCAGATACTTTTCATGACCATTAAAACTTTCTTTGTGATGTTATGCACCCAATAATTCAACTTGGAATGATAAGGTCGATTCGGTGCCAGTAGTGACTAAGAATTCAGTAATCTTTGTATCTTTAACATCTGTTTTCTTATCTTAATTATTAGTATTTATTCTTTGATTTGAGCCACTCCTATTACCTTTTTAAGAATGGGATTTTATGAAGTAGCTATGGGTGCTCCAATCATTACTAAACATTTTAAGAGGGGAAGGAGAGCAGGTGGATTCCACGTGACTTTCCTGTGTCAAATGTGCTGCCAATTTGAGGGGAAGGATAAGCGGCTTTGAGCAGGACTACATTTGCACCAAGTGTTCCAAGCTCTCAGATTGAGAAGCTAGGATGATAACTTTAGAAGGCCCCTTAGTACTAGGTTGTGGAATAGCTGTAGATAAGGTAAACTCTCCACAGGAAAAGGAGACATTTCTAGTAAGGAGCCAGACTGGGAAACAAAAGGAGCAACTTTGAGGGATTTAATGGTACGTGAGGTGGGCAATGTAATTAGGAGAGTGAGTGAAAAACGTAAGGTTGATAGGTATTGCTCACCAGGGGCTCGGGTGAAATATGTTAATAAGGTTGCTGAAAAGATAGGGCTATTTAA
Source organism: Uloborus plumipes (assembly GCA_038373865.1). Classification (NCBI taxonomy): domain Eukaryota; kingdom Metazoa; phylum Arthropoda; class Arachnida; order Araneae; family Uloboridae; genus Uloborus; species Uloborus plumipes. The sequence goes on along the minus strand of JAXGGA010014835.1, from coordinate 21,381 downwards.
TAAAGAGGATCTGGTTACTTAATGGGTGGGGACTAACTATGTAGGCCACAGTACGAATGAGGAGTTTACGAAAGAATTGAATTCCATGTTGGATAAAGCAACCAACTGGTCGACCATTGTCCAAGTGGTTGTTTTGCTTCCCAGGTATGGAATACACAGGAGCTGATTAAATCAGCGGGCTAGGTCTTGGAGAATTGGAAGAAGTCGGAATGAGAGAATTTGTAAGTATATATGCTTTCTAATGACAAGGAGCGTTCCGTGTTAACAATGACTGCTATGAAAATTGAAACCCATCATTAGCAAAAAAAGACTACGGTAAATTTACCTGTATGGTATTTAATTTATTTTCATGCATGTTACTCACGTAAAAGCAAAGAAATATCATTTAAATAGTTTGCTTGCTAATTTCGACTACTGGAAGATATATTTGAAGCTGATTCAGATTTTAGAAGAAGCGAAGACAGCCGTGCAAGATCCAATCAATCCGCAAAGATTTGGACCACTTGGGACGCAAAATCAGCAACATTTAAAACAAGGGTAGCAATCCAAATGCTGATAAAAAAATTCAAACAGACAGTGAAAAAATATGTAAAAGAGACAAAGAAAATAAAACGAAGAGTATCGAATTTCCCAAAACAAATTTCCATATCAATTTACGATTATTCGCAAAATTGTTACTTTTGCAAACGAATTTATGAGTTGTTCCATTCATGATCATGTACTTCTGGCATTGAAAGGTTCATGTTGCGAAAAATAGGGTATGAAATCTTTTAAATTTTTATAAGCATCTTCGCAAGAACTAAATTTCAAGATCAATATATTCTACTCAAGCGGGTCACATATTTAAGAACATTGTGCAATTTTCAGCTGAAATTGAAGTGATATAGTACCCAATTTTAAAAGTGGTCATAACACTCGTAAGAGAAGCGTTTACTAAGGTAACAATGGCTACGCAGTTCTTGGTATTATTAAACGTAAAACGATTCATCTAACGAACAAGCACTTAAAACTTTATTTTTGCCTCGTGCGCTCTAACTTCTCGAGTATTTTAGTTTTCTTGGGATCCTTATTTCAATAAAGCAAAAATTTTCGAGCAAATACAATTTAAAATTTATTACTTATGTTACAGAACTAACATTTTTTTTTACTCGTTCTTATTCTTTGTGTAATATTTACAATGTTCCGAAACTCAAAGCACGCCGTGTACTTTTGTTTTTTTCTGTAAAGCTCTTAAAAATTTAACTGACTGCTCCAACTTTTTTTTTCCGACAGAGTGGTGTAGTGGTTATGTAGATGACCTCTCACACCCAAAGACGCTGGATCAAAACCGACTCCAGTCGGTGGATTTTCAAGATTCAGAAAATCGACAGCGTCCATGTCGTATGATTACGCAGCATGTACAAGATCTCTCGAGTTTTCGTTTGGAATGGAGTATCTCTAGGCAAAATTAGATTCCTTGTGTAGTTCCACACAGAATAGCGCCTAGGCTCATCCATGTAGTGGGGAAAGTGGGCGTCGAAATTCTCGTAGCAATTTCATTCCGCCGATAATGGACAACATGAAAGAATGGGTGGTCTCGGGCAATGCACTAAGTCTGCAAATGGCTAACAGCCAAATGCAGCCCCCGTTTGAAGCAACCATTGTTAACTTTATTCAATTTGCTGTCCTAAATGAGACTTAGGAGTCACTAATGTCATAGTACTATTTTTACGAAATTAAAATATGTAAAATTTAAGAAAAACTATCGACAAACTTTTTAACACTCATTGTCACGATTTAGATAACTTTAACAGGTCACTCTATAATTTTAGGTCTAGATGTTTTATTTAAAATTTGTTTAAATGTTATTCTCATTTGATTTGCCACTGTAATTGGATTTCTCTGTTGTGTGAAATACTTTAAATAAAATAACAATTTGGTAGATAACAAACAATGATATGCCAAGACCGATATTTGCTTATTCATAAAGGCTATGCCGTTCCTCAAAGTAGTCGAATTCTAGCTGAATCCGAAGCAAGAAAACAGTTTTAAAGAAGTGGGAACGACAGATTCGTCTGAGGCAGATTTTCCGAAGAAGATTTCGGCATGACAACAGCGACTATTTCGCAAAGATTTGGACCGCTTGGAACCCAAGATCAGCAACATTTTAAACAAGGGTAGCAATTCAAATGCTCTGCTCGTAAAAAAATTCGAATTGACAGCCAAAAAAATGTAAAGAGAGGCAAAGAAAATAGTGTCTAATTTTTTCAAGAAAATGTTCCATATGTATGTAATTATTTGCGCAATTGTTATTTTTTGTATACTAATACAATACTTGTTAGATTCATGATCATGTAATTTAGTTTTTCGTACAACGTTTGCAAAAAAAAATATCTTTCGAGTTTTTATGCTTGAAGTCGCTTGATCAGCTGTGGGGACACCGTCCATTATTTCTCCGTCTTCATCGCTTTATTACTATCATTGGAAGTGCGTATTAAATCCGATGTCCTAGAGAATTCGTAATGCGATAGAATAGACGGTCATGCGACGTTGACTTCTGCTAGAAATTCAAGAAGAGTAACAACATTGATCCTGCTTGAAGTGATAAGAAAGATCAGATTAGACGGTTGGAGGAAACCCCTCTTAGAATCGCAAGACGGAACAAAAATAGTACCAGATTGGTTGTGAACAGCTAAAAAACTCATCTCCATTCCAAAAACTTTTTTTTTTAATCTGAGTCTTTTAGATGAACAATGATTTTGAGGCCTGCTTATAGGAAAATGTATTAAGCAGACTTTTAAAAAAAAAAACGTCTAAACCCGGTATCTTGGCAGAAAATGTCTAAAGCGGGATAACGTATGAAAGGGGCTACATAAATTCGGGTTTCTACTGTATTTCAAAACTTGTTCTACTTATGTATGGTATATTCAGTTGCATTGCACCAAATCATATCAAGGCAACAAATGTGACGTTGCCGGCCACCTTGTCTAGTGGTCAGAGCAGTCTGCCACGGATGGTGTGGTCCCGGGCTTGAGTCCCGGCTTGGGCATGGATGTGCTTTCTCTCCTGTCCATGTCCTTTCTTTGTGTGAATGTGTTGTGAAAGGTTGCCTGCCCTATAAAACTGGTACCTATGGCATGCGTGTACTGACGAAGTCTGACTTCACTGCGAAGTCTGTCTTCACACCAAATTACGGTACAGTTGGAAAAGTGAAGCAGCGCACCCCAAATTGTCAGCCTGGCTGGCACACGACAAAAAAGTGACGTTACTAAAAATGTTGGACAGACGTACAAACTATTAACATTTGAAATTAAATACTCTTTCTTGCTGCAAATTTCGCAACAAATTAGCTTATATAACTGGTGCATGGCGGAGTAAGAACGATACAATCAAAGACACCATTAAAATGTGATAACTCTAAGTATGCATTAATCTTTCAGCGGGCACGCATGTGAGAGACACTGGAGATGACTCGTTTTATACCTTAAAGTGAAGGGGTGGAATAGCCAAGGACAGGCGTTCCCAGTGCTTGTCCTTGGCTATTCTACTCCCTCACTTTGACCTACTTTCAATTGCTGTCGAAAGTTTGTAGCTTAATAGCTTATGATGAAAATACGTGCAACCTTACATGTTGGTAAAGCATCCGCGCCTGGTGAAAGGTTAAACAAAAACTAACCAGTTTACGTGTCAAAATTTTGTCGAACATTTGACACCAAATCAAATAAAACAATTGCAAAAAACTGAATTTCTCCAACTATGTTTACTCTATATTTAATATTTGTTAACACAACAGCTATTGAAACTCTTTGCGTATAGCATGCGCAAAAATACATTTTTTATTTCTGAAATTTAAATTTCGTATGTCAATTCATAATCCTAAAAATTCATGACTGAAAATTTATGGCCTTTGATTAAAATAGGTTACCTGTGATTATTTGTTAATGGAATCCCCAATAATCATTATTTACTTAATAAGTAGAGAATTTATTCCACCTTTCCCCATTTTTCCCCGAAAATCATTCGGGAATGGAAAAAATGCAAGTTTTACTCCGTACGTGACCTATAACGATACTTATCAGTCATGCCCCGCAATCAATATTAACAAATTCAGTGCTAATTCTAAGCGCTATAAATGTGTCGATTTATCGGCGACATTAACACACCGAACTTTTATCGAGATTGAAGTTATAACAAAATAACCTATTGTTCGTCAGAAATGCATTAAAGGAAAATGCTTACTGAATCCGAATTTTCGAAAGCCATTAGAATAACGTAAATGGGTATTTGCGTTTCATTTCCACTTTTCGGAGCCGAAGAGTTGGGGATTTTGCCAGTTTTATTAAAAATTTCATTTAGGGATAAAATTGCTTTAAGCTCTAATTTGGAAGTGGTTGTATTTTCTCTTACACATGAAGGAAATTTGCAATTTGTGCTGAATTTAAATGCCGTGCTGTAATTGAAATTGCAGTTTTATTCATTCTTTGCTTTTGATCACACAATCTCGTAAGTGTATCATGTGGAGCAGCTGTAGGCAAACCGTCGATTGCGATTGACCGGTCGATCTCGAACCCATTTTGAGTATCCCAGCAACTTTTTGTACGTTGCTTTGTCTTAGAATAAAAACCATTAATTAAACTTAGGTTTGACGCCTAAATCAAAAGTTATTTGACAATTTTTCAAACTTTTTATTGTCAAAAGGAAACTCGTTATGGTCACTATTTTATCAATTTTAAAACAAGAAATGTGTTAGAACATAATTTAATGTAGAGGAATAAAACATTGTTAGCTGTTTAAAACTGCAACTTAGTAGATATCTATATCTTTTTCGAGAGGAGTTAATTTAGAATCAGCATAGTCTCAACTTAAAGCAAAACCCATTCTCCTCTCAAGTCGATCTTGTATTCACACCTAACTTGGAAAGTAGATCTTCTGTTTATTTAGGTTGCCGATCGCTTATGTAGAACATGTTTGAACCTTTTGTCTCGCTTACGCAATTTGGAAAATTTATACTGCTGAAGTGTGTGCATAAAAATATCATGAAATACAGTTTAAATCTACCAGTATCTACCAAGTCATCTGTGAACCTAAAAAAAGAGCGGATGTTTCCATATTTTCAGACAAAGTTACATTAATAAGTTTCTACTTCTAGTTCACTTGGGTACTCTCACTTGTTGGTTGGATTTATTGGTGCAAGAGCCTTAGAGTAGGCTATGCTGCGCCAAACTATATTATTGCTAAAAAAAATGAATGAAAAAACAAATTACTAAAACACGACGGACAAAATGCTACATGTACGAAGTTTAAAATTCTGAACAATAAGTCGAAAGTAAGATCAGTCCAGTAATTTTGACTAAAACCAGAAACGCGATTAACGAGAAAAAGACTACATAAAAATAAGTAAAAACACTAAATCAGACAATTTCTTGAAGAAAGGGGAACAAATTAGAGTGGAGTGCGTCGCCTAGCAACTCCGACAAAAGTGGACAAAAACAGATAAATTTAAAACTAGTTTCGTTAAAATTTGGACACTTACACAAAATATGCAACACTGACTACCATTGCACATGTTGCAAACATAGCATACCTGCTGGTTAGTGGCAAAGGAGATATTCTTGTGTAAATCTGGTATGGCCGATGCGAAGATTGGCAATTATAACTCGTTAACTTCTTGCACTTTGTAATTTATTTCTCCATCCTAGTCACGCTGCCAGTAGTTAAAGCAGTCAGTAATTTAGTTTTTGATGTCATCGAAAGGCAAAATATCTTCAGCGTACTCTAGTTTAATACGAAAAATATATTTATTGGTGAAGCACCAGTAAACCCACAAAGATGGCACAAGTAAAATATATGAATACCTTCGTGCTTTGAAAATAAAAAAAATTGAAACGTTAAAAGCACAAATTAGCAGGAACAATGCAAACACTTGTTTCGGCGTTACAAGGAACCCCTTTTCCAGTTTTGCATAGCTTAAAATTTATACTGCTGAAATACTTAGCATAAGAATGACATGATGCAAGTGAAATACGTCAAAACATATCTATTAAGTTAAAAAATAAATCCAAATCAATGGATAAAGTTATGCAATTCTAATTCATTCTTATTCTATTAGAATTTTAGGGATATTTACTAGATTCGAAAGAACAATGAAACTACGAGAATGCAAGCAAAACCAACTGCCAAAATCCAATGACTGATGAATAATTTCTTTATAATGGAAACTTTTGTTTTTCATAGCATAGTTTCGGCTTTATACGTGAATTTTCCACTACCTGCAGTATTAAAGTGTCGAAAGTGTTCAAGCAACTACTAGTTTAAATGTTTTATTCAACTGGAGGTTCAAAGTCAAGATAAATATAGAACTAATTAACGACTGTTGCCTGTACAGTCTGAAAGCATAGCTAACACAACTCTAAAGAGTATATGGGCGATTCTCTGTAAACTCGTCATTCTTCACTCGAAATCATGGTTCTCATGGTTTTTTGAAATGTTCGTATAATTATAATACTATTGCTCAGAAAATGAATCTATTACTTTGGTTTGAAAGAGGGCCAATTGAAGTTTATGTTTTTCTGATAAATCATGATAGGGGGTTACTCCCCTGCCTAGTATAACTAGGCAGGGTACTGTGCTAGGTAGCTGTATTTTTGCCCTTTGTAGCGTAATATCTGCAAAACTATTGGAACATAATTAGTTTCAAGACTACCTATAAATTTAGGCAGAAATCGTGGACATAATAACTAATATGTTTCATATTTAAACTAATTGCCATTAATAAAATCACTTCCCAGAGGACTGTTTTCGCAACGATCACGATGCATACTTTCAGCACAAATGTGGCTCTCGAACTAAACAAAGTGGCGTTTCAACACCGTTCACGGCGATTTCGTCAAATTCACACTGATTACTTTAAACTTCATGCCAAAAAGAATTTGCAAAAGTTATAGATTTTTCGTATTACAGCTTTGAATTTGTTGCAGGGGACTGTTCGAAAAAACTCTGGACAGAATTTACTTGACAATTTTAAGTTTTAGAAATACGTAATTATACTTTATTTCATAAGAAAAATATAGCTTCATTATTCTATTTTTAGATATTAATTGCCAAATTTATGTAGTGTTAATAGGTTTTTTGAAATACTATCTTTAACAGTTAAACTATGGGATTCGGACAGTCAGGGGACTGTGTTTTTGGTGCTTAGATAATTTCTAGAAAAAAAAATTAAATTGTTATCGCTCCAAATACAATTGGCCCACAAAGTATTAATGCTTTTCTTGTATTAAGAGCGATAATTACTTAATTACACTTTATTATTTTTAAAATACTTGGTCCGGACAGCCAATTACCAGTTTACAGAGAATCGCCCATATAGATTACACTACATAAGAGAAAAACCTTTAGATGAAAATATGTGGTACTTTTACATTTTTGACTTAAAATATTGTATTGAAATTATGTTGTGCATCACGAACCATTTTGCAAAAAATATTATTTTATACTAAATTTTGCAGCAGTCACCAAACAGTAACCTAAAAGAAAAGAACTTTCAGCTCATATGATCTACCTGTGAATTCGAAATGATTCTTTCTTCCACCAAGGCCGTAGCCAGCGGGGGGGGGGGGTCAGGGGGTCAGAACCCCCCCCCGAAATTTTCAAACCTCAAAAGTTTTTAAAAAGTATTCAACAAAAAAAAAAAAAAAAGAAAGAAAGAAAAAAAAAAAGGAAAAAAAAAAAGATTTCAAGGTTTGATGGTCGGAGCCCCCCCCCCCCTCCTCTCGAAGTTGTGATGGGTCTGAGGTTTTTGATGATATAAAGAAAAATTAGAAAAATAATAAAAAAAAATCATTTGAATAAATTTAAATAGTTCTGCTCACTATTTCGCCAAAGGAGTTTTTTTCTATCTTTTCAACTTAAAACTTAAATTATACCGTCTCTCCTGCTGGTCTAGTATAATCTTTAACAGGATAACAAAATTTATGGCACTTGTCGTTGAGATTCTTTTATCATGGAAAAAGAAAGAATTAATTGGCTTTGTTGTAGCCATGAAATAGCTATATACTGTATTTTTATGAAAATTTGTGTTTTATTTAAGTTAGTTTTTCACTTCAATCATATTTTAGCACATAGCTTATTTCATCATTTTCCATTCAGCTTTGGTTGTTTTTAATGAAATTTATATTGCATAATATTTCATATTTCAAGAAAAAAATTTCGTTGGTTTATTGATTTTTTTTCCTTTGAAAATTCAAATAGAGAAGAAATTGCCTTTAAATACATTTGTTCACTTTCGCATAGAAGGAAAGTAGTTGATTAAAGTATAGCAAACATGAAAATATAATCTTCCACTCCAATTTCAAAACCCTCTCCAATTCTGAGCAAAAGGCACATTTAAGTAGAGAGATTTAGCATTCCAATTCAGTTTTAACTTACTTTAAAAAGGAACAAATTTTGAACATCTACTTTTCATTGAAAAGTTCATAATTTTTAATTTACAAGTGATTTCGTTACTTTTCAGGTTTTTTAACAGGCAGTATTCATACAAAGGGACTTCTCATTTTTTTTTAAAGATGCTTAAGGACAATAGGAAATGAAAATGCATGCTGTTCACTTTTAATCAGCATTTTATTCATTTTTTTATTTTACTTTAACAGTATCATGTAATATAGTGATGTGTGTAATGTTTACAATGAAGCATTATTTCTTTCGAATTAAAGACAATTAAAAAAATAGTAGTAACAATAAAAAGTGATAAATAAATTTTCCTGATTTTTAAAGAAAAAAATATGAAACGTAGTTGTGTGCTTTGTTTTTCGTAGATTAAACTTTCAAAAAAAAAAAAAAGAACAAAGCTTTGAAATTCTTTAATTATTTTTTCTTCAATTTTTCAAACATGATGTCGCCATAAATTCTGATATATTTATTTGAAAAATAATGCAGGAGAGGAGAAAGACTCCTTTCCTTCTTCCCAAAAGCCTATTGATTAACGTGTTGTCCATTACCTCAGCTTCGCTCTCCTTCCTGTTAGTCCAACATACTCCCAATCATAGGCGGCTGGTGCACCAAGAAATTGGGGGATCAAAAGAAGTTTGTGAGGAGCTTAGGGTGGCACCCTAAAGCTGTTTTTTTAAATGTAAAATTTGGCTATATTATTGGATTTTAACAAATGACCTCTAAAAACTTTAATACAGTCTCAAAAGCAGGATGGATTTTACTGTATAGATATCCCCTTTGCAATTCAAAGTTCCTTTTTTGTGAAATAAGATGAGAAAAAAAAACATTTTTGTGGTATTTTCAGTTTTTAATTTTCATAAAACAAATCAATCCACCCAGTAAATAACCGACCGTTAATTTTTCGCTCTAAAAAGTGAAGGGCAGGGCCCCTTTACTTTCGGAAGTAAAGGGGAGCAGCTGCCCCTTTGCCAGGGACGTCATTTCAAGTTTTTCCAGGGGGGGGGGGGCAAAGGGTCCAAACACAATACAATTTCATCAGAAAACATAAAAAAACACGCCCACTTATGTGTAAATACATTGATTTCTCAAAGTCAGGGGGGGGGCAATTGACCCCCCTGCCCCCCTAAATGACGGGCCTGCCCTTTGCCCCCCCTCTCCATACAAGCAGCCAATGCTCCCATTGCGTCATAAGACTTGTAACCTCTTGTTTATTATTTTTTTTTCAAACAAACTTTCTTCACTTTGAACCCCCCCCGAAAAAAAATCCTGGCTACGGCCTTGTCTTCCACCATTGCACAACATACTAAACTGTTTATGAATATATTTGTAGTATCTAGATATGGATGAAGTGTAGTTCTTGTATCTCTGGAACGAAGTTGAAGAATTTAAACAAATCGAAAATATGAGGACTGAAACTATCCGCAGAAAAGAGGACCTAACTGGCATTTAATTCAGTGTGTATACTGCTCATAAAAAGAAAAAAACAATACGTGGTGAACAATTTGTGTTTAAATCAGGGTTGCGGAGTCGGAGTCGAAGAGTCGGAGTCGGACTGATTTTGGACCAAAGGAGTCGGAGTCGGAGTCGCTGAAAAACATGTCGACTCCGACCACCTCCGATTTGGATGAAATTTTATGGAGGTGAAAACATGTCTTTGAAACTAACAGATACAAATTTTCAGCGTCCAATATCCAAATCCTAAGCATCTAGGATCATTAAAAAGGGCTTCAAATGACGGGTCTTTGCAGCAAAAATGCAATGTGTTAAAACAAAGTCTGGCCATTTAACAAGAAAAGTAGTTTTGTGCGGAGTCAAATGACAAGAGCGGCACTTGTCTATTGCTCTGGAGAAAATGAACTTTTTAGGAGGACAGAGTGACCTCCGAGAATTGAGATAAATGTGGTGAAATTACCTGCGAGAATTCTTGAGAAAATTGAACTTTTTGAGAGGTCACAATGATCTCTAATGACCTCCGACTGGGATACCCCAGCTTGCTATCCCCCCCTAAAGTGAGTCCTGGCTACGACCATGAATAAAAATGAAACTTTTTAAAATGGACTTAATATTTCAACCTTTGTTTGGGGTTTTTCCCTCTTCATATTTGAGTAAAAAAACAATAAAAAAAAGCAGGAGTCGGGAGTCGGAGTCGGAGTCGAAAGTTTTAAAATCCCGGAGTCGGAGTCGACCATTTTTCCTCCGACTCCGCAGCCCTGGTTTAAATAAGACTAGTAAATGTTTTACTTCTGCATAGTTTCATTTAAAGAGCAAAAATAATTCAAATATTTGTGCTATTGTATTTCATGAAGCTAGTTTCCAAACTATTGTTTATTCTCAAAAAAATGGAATGCCTGAAGTAATACTTTTTTACGAATCCTCTTTTTAACTAATTTCTGAAAGAAAACCTGCTCATGTAATCTGAAAATCTACCATATCAGTTTTTAACAGCTAGTATCAAAATGATTTTTTTTTCTAAAGGTGGCGATAGGCCTCAGAATAGTTCTGTCACCTTATTTGCCAGTTTATCTTAGTCGCAAAATGTACACTCAGGGGCAGAATAATCAAGACCAAGCAAACAAGCAATCTGCAAATTAAATACCAATTCAATCATAGCAAAGACCCTAACAAGACTTGGAATAAAAGCGCTACCGGGGATTGGAAATATAGAAAGATGGCACAAGAAAATGTTAGAACTGTTGAAATTGCCCCGAATAAGAACAAATCCAGTTCATCTTTTCTTCTCCTGCCATCCAGAGAAAGCTCCAACAGATGTTTTTATTTAACAATTTTTTGTTTAAATTCTTGAAGTTTTATGCCCTTAATACTAGAAGAAATTTCACCCTTTTGGCAACTTTGTATAATCCAGCCGTGAAGCTCGAAAAAACTAAACATAATGAGGGACCTTTTCTGATTTCTGAGATAATGTCCCCTGTAGTAGTAAAAATGACCCATGAAATGAAACAAATTATATCAGAATGTTGCATGTAGAGAATATAGCTTTGGCGACACCTAGGCTACCCTTGGGTAACCCGAACGCTGAGGCTGATTGTAATGATTAGACAAAACAAGAAAATATGAAATCGTAGGAAAATGAAACATTGAATTCGATTCCTAATATCCAAATGATGCCTGGTTTGTTCGGACATTTGGTCCCCAAGGTTGTACACATCCTTATAATTTGCGACCTGGAGTAAATGGTCGAGTGGTTCAATGAAAATATTATATATATATATAATTTTTTTTTTTTTTTTGAAGAGGGTGGGCTCTTATTCTTATTGAAACTTCAATGCTATCATTAGAGCTTAACGATTTTGTGCCATTAAAACAAATAGAACCAACCAACAGATCTCCTAGAACTGACACGTCGACTTCTACAAAGATAAATGCACGGAGATTGACGAGACTTTCCAAGACCGCCTTCGGTCCAATTTGCACCACACATGATCAAGACAAAAATTCATGAAAAAAGAAAATGAAGTTTCAGAATAAATGCTGATGAATATATGACGTAACTAAATGGATGAATCCTTAAATGTTTGCGTTATTCTTTTATTGCGAAAGATTCAAATTCTTTACAGTCCAATTTTTGGGGCGAATTGAGCGCCGTTTGAAGTACTAGGTTTTACTATAATTCCTGCTTTTAACACACAAGTCGCACTGTAAGTGTAACTCCAAGTGAATTGATGGGAATACTTCCTTGGATTGTTGCGTATAAGAACATGAAGTCGGCTCCAAAATAAACGAGTTACTTATGTGCTAGAAAGTTTTAACTTCCGATGCATTGTGAGGTGTATCACAAATATTTACATGTGTCATCTCCAAACATTCTAAGAGTTCATCAGTTGCACTTGAAAATGGTGCTTATTTTTTGCCAATTTACTGTTTTAAAAACAGGTTTGACTTTCAAAAAGAAAAAAAAATTTTGCAAGTGATATATTTTCATGTCATATGACAATCTCCGTTCTAATTTTAATGAATAATATTGAAATAGAACAGAAAAGCTAAAAACAAACTAAAATTTTTAGTCCCTTCTGTGGCAGAGATCTACTCAAAAGACTTTGGAGGCCCAAATAAATACAAAGCTGAACTTCAATACATCCTCTTTAGAATACAGAAAGTGAAAAAAATCTTAATTTATGAAAATAAGATAATTTCATAAGAATTCAATTCTAAAATAAGTATTTTATGATAGATGGAATAATTTACTGTTTAGATACTACGAAGTTGGGATGGAAGTGGTTGCTTACACACTAAGCAAATATTGACAAACTGTAGCAATCCATTACATCATCTTGCATTCTTAAATAATGTATAATGATGAAAACTTACATAAATGTGCATCATTCCTTGCAAAATGTCCATTATTGAACAGCTACTGCTCTAAGTTACTTGAAATGTTGTATACCAGTATGTTGCTATTAAGCGAGAACGCAAGGTTTAATATAATAAAAATCGAGGCAAACCAAAACAGGCAGCACTGCTACAACTATTAGCCAGATCCTATTAACAGCGTGAAGGTGTTGCCAGGTTAGGTTTGACAATTTATAACGAACAATTGCGCCATTTGGCGACGTTAGTTACATGTTTGGCTCGGACAATAACAAATTGGTGGCAAGCACGCTACAAATAGAAATCTTATTGGTTAACTTTTATCTTTATTCCATAGAAAATCCCCAAAGGTGGCATAACGGCAAATTTTCTGGCAACATGTGTGTTTACTTTCGATCGATCTATGTTGTCTTGTTTGGGAATCTGCAAGCCTCTAATATTTTTCGCGAAAATTATTATCTATTCATGAGAATAAAAATTTCAATGGAATGTATGGTAGGATATTGGGCAATATATTTCTAAAACTTCGGAGAGTTATGTAATTACTAAGAATAAACAGAGTGGTGTATGCATTTTCTTTATTTAGAAGATAATCAGCTTCACTTACATGGAGGACTACGCACCAGTCGCCTTGCTTCCGGGCAAACACAAGAAAGATTTTACAACTGAAGGGGAAAATTTGAATTGCATTTTTTGAAAATATAATCTGGACTCAGGTAAGCAAATAAAACTTAGTACATTAAAAAATAAATGTCATTAGATTAATTTCATATGCTCACTCAAGGACAAAACCAGGAAAAGAAAAATCTGTAACAATGAAACTTTGAACCCAAATTGCTCTAAGTTAGGGTTTTGTTACATAACTTCTTCATCTTCCAAACCCTTTAATTTACAGATGGTACAATGCAGACACATAGTGCACAGTATTAAAACTACAGGTTGCATGTGGCACCTTCAAGAGTGAAAAGTTGTAGCACCAGCGGCACCCCCTGAAGGATGCCACTTGACTCCCTACGGCACCATTGAAGGTGCCATATGAAATCAAGTGGCACACAATGGGTGACCCATGGAACCCTAAAGATGCCATAGGGAGCCTAATATCACCTTCACGGGTGCCATAGGGAGGCTAGTGGCACCCAATGGGCAACCCATGGAACCCTAAAGATGCCATAGGGAGCCTAATATCACCACGTGTGCCATAGGGTGTCAAGTGGCACCCTTCGACGGGTGCCGCTGGTGATGCAACTTTTTACCCTTAAAGTGCCACATGCAACCTGTAGTTTTAACAGTGTTTGCAGTACTGACAGGGAAGTTAAAACCCAGGTGACTGCGGGAATCGAACCCGCCTCCTTGGGATTCCGAGAATGACTGGTATCCACACTGCACCACTGAGGCCCCCTCGAGAATTATTATCTGTTCATGGGGAGCATGGGGTCTGCGTGACTCTGTGGTAGAAGCTGTTTCTTCTAAGTCAGAGGCCGTGAGTTCGACTCCAACCTTGCCTCAGATGTTCTTTCTTTCATTCGTGTTGTAAAATCTTTCCTGTATTTGTCCGAAGGCAAGGTGTCTGGTATGCGGTTGTTGTTGCCGTGTAACAGTGCCGTATTATACCCTGTTACTTTTAAATAGGCGTATCAAGTTTAGAAATTTTGCGTCGTCTCCATGGAAACCGTACGAAAGAAAACAGCTCCACTCTTTTTTTAATGCACCGCTGTTGAGGCATTGCATTTATTCCATGAAAATCGAATTGGGCTTACGCTTTTATTTATGTTCTCACAGCTCAGTTACTGTCTAACATTTTTTCGCAAGACCTCCGTCGAATCTGCGCACGCGCTACGTCTGTTCTGACTCTCTCGAAATAGGGGGAAATGCAACGAGGAAGTAGCAAGCGAACGAAAACGGAAGGCATCGGGAAGTACGCATCCTAAACCTATCTCCCCTTTTTCAAATGGAAGCGTTCGTGGCTGCCAGGCGCACAATACGCAAACGAACAGTATATCTAAATGTTTTCTAACAAATCTATAGTGCTAAATCGTTTGCTTTAGCAAGACCTGCCATCATGAGTAACCGTTATAAAAATAATTCAAAAAGTATTTTATTGACGTTGATTGAAAAAAAAGTTTACGCACAAAGCATTTTGAACCGTTTGCATTCAACCATTGTTGCAAAAACTAAGTGGGAAAAAAGTCCACAGTTTCGTAACTAAGCGGAAAAGTGCCGAGAGGAGGAAATTGACATTTCTTTCACACGCCAGCTCTCGTTACACAGGGTATAACCAATATCAAGAAATGGGTGCTGTTGCCTCAAGTGGTTGGACTTCTTTTTTTTACGCATATAAGCACAAAAGAAAGAATTACAGAACAAAGAGAGGAAATAACACCCAAGGAACAGGCGGGAATCGAACCCGCGACCTCTTGCTTTCAAGGCGAAACTTCAAACTCTGAGCCATCGAGGTTCCCCCGGTACGCGGTGCTTTGTTTATGATGTCCGTCCGTGAAAGCCGCGCCTAGCACTCGCAAATTATTCCACTTATAAAAGGGGTGATGGGTTGTGAGTGGGAACTTTCCGAAGTTTTCAATTTAAAACTTGCATTATTTGCTGTCCATTTGACATGTTCAAATAAACTAGGTAATTGATATTAGCATCGATCCACGTTGTTTAGTACGGCTCAAAATGCTTCTTATTATTCTTCCCCTTTTTGTTTTATCTTACAACCCCTATTTTACTAAGATCAGGGAAGACCTGATGCATACGTAAATACGCGAAAGGTTTTATATAAGATGATCCGACAGTACGAAGCTGATTAGCTTCTAAATAAAGAATAAAGAATTCATGAGAATATGACCTCTCAATGACACTCAATTTATTGTAAGGCTAGGTTACCGGGAAGGACATTTCTTGAACTTCAGAACGTTATGTAATAACTAGTGATAAACCGAGCCGTGCATTCATAGAAGTGTTTTTGGAGTCATAAATGGAAATAATTCGTTTCTAAAAGTGATTCCATACCAACTCACCGAATGGGGGTCGCACAACCGACTCGGATTTTCTTTTAATTTGGCACACATGTTGATCATATAGAGGCATGGAAAAGTCCAAATTGTTAGGTTCCTGCTCCACTTATTTTCTGAGATACATGCCCTCAAAGTTTGTCCGCCACGTCAAAATACTAAAAAAGTGATGTTATTTAATCATTTTTTATAAAAAATCGTACTCATGCAAAACAAAAGTGTTAGATATCTATGGAAACTAGTTACTCCAGGCACTCAGAAAAAAAAATACTAGAATGTTCATAATGAAAATTGCTAAGTTACAGGGCTCTTTGAAGTTGTAATCACAAAAACTAGATTTGCCAATTTTGCTAAAATTGAGGAATTTATTCCAAAAAAAGGAAGACATAACCAAAGGTTTACTCACTTTCTGGTAGTGTACAGATGTTTACTATAAATGGTTACACAATGCATAACTTGGATTTCTCACTCCTTCTTGGAAATATTTAAGCTTAAAGATAAGCCATAAGGCAAAAACATGCGTTTTTGGCCATCTTGGCAGCCATTTTTCTCATAAAGGGGGAGCAGTAGAAACTTTATTTTTTTTTTTAAACAAGCCACTGATATGTTAGCTATTCACAGGAAAAGAGTTTAATTTTGGTTATTTCTTCCATTAAGAAATGTCCTGCTGACATTATATGCATGTTTTTCGCGACGACCATATGCTTTTGTTCTCCCTCTCATGGACTTAAAATTAATTAAACCAAAAAATAACGATATATGTATTAATAGCTGTATTATCTACCCAATATGTCATGAAATTTAATTTATTAAATCATCGAACAATAAATTAAATAATTGATGAAATCAAGAAATAGTATTTCTCTGATGCCTGAGCATTATGCATTTATAATTATAAAGCAATAAATACTTTCTTGAGAAATTAATTAACATAAAGGAGCTCTAAATATTTATATTATAAGCAATACCCAATCTTGTGATTGGGATATTCCTGTTTTTAATTGCAGAATTTCTTGAATATCACATGAATATCAGGAAAAGAAATGAGGTCCTTTCGTTTGATGTAGGATATTTTATGGCAAATTTCATTTGATGGGCTACTAACTGAGCATGGTGATAAAAAGCTATTAATTTCAGCATCGAATTCCATTTTACTTTATTAACAGTTAAATATTTACAAAATAATTAAATAAATAATTTAATATAAAGCCATGTTTGAAGAATTAAAATTTGTTCAACTAATTTATTCCCATACTGATCTTTACAAAACTGACATGTGTTGAGCACTGATAAGAACTGACAAGAATAAGTTTACTCACTAAAATACTAGTTCACAAATTACTATAAAGCATACATTCTATTTTCTACAAAATATTACTGCAACAAAGAACAAGGGGGCGATTCTCTGTAAACTCGTCATTTTTCACTCGAAATCATGGTTCTCATGGTTTTTTGAAATGTTCGTATAATTATAATACTATTGCTCAGAAAATGAATCTATTACTTTGGTTTGAAAGAGGGCCAATTGAAGTTTATGTTTTTCTGATAAATCATGATATTGGGTTATTCCCCTGCCTAGTATAACTAGGCAGGGGACTGTGCTAGGTAGCTGTATTTTTGCCCTTTGTAGCGTAATATCTGCAAAACTATTGGAACATAATTAGTTTCAAGACAACCTATAAATTTAGGCAGAAATCGTGGACATAATAACTAATATGTTTCATATTTAAACTAATTGCCATTAATAAAATCACTTCCCAGAGGACTGTTTTCGCAACGATCACGATGCATACTTTCAGCACAAATGTGGCTCTCGAACTAAACAAAGTGGCGTTTCAACACCGTTCACGGCGATTTCGTCAAATTCACACTGATTACTTTAAACTTCATGCCAAAAAGAATTTGCAAAAGTTATAGATTTTTCGTATTACAGCTTTGTATTTGTTGCAGGGGACTGTTCGAAAAAACTCTGGACAGAATTTACATGACAATTTTAAGTTTTAGAAATACGTAATTATACTTTATTTCATAAGAAAAATATAGCTTCATTATTCTATTTTTAGATATTAATTGCCAAATTTATGTAGTGTTAATAGGTTTTTTGAAATACTATCTTTAACAGTTTAGACTATGGGATTGGGACAGCCAGGGGACTGTGTTTTTGGTGCTTCGGTAATTTCTAGAAAAAAAAAATTAAACTGTTATCGCTCCAAATACAATTGGCCCACAAAGTATTAATGCTTTTCTTGTATTAAGAGCGATAATTACTTAATTACACTTTATTATTTTTAAAATACTTGGTCCGGACAGCCAATTACCAGTTTACAGAGAATCGCCCAAGGGTATAAAGGGGTGTGTACTAAAGAATTTCTTGAAAAATCAATTAAGATAAAGGAGCTTCGAATATTTATCTCATAAGCAATACCCAATCTTGTGATTGGGATGTTCCTGATTGATGGCTATAAACAGGAGGATACCCTTGTTATTTGTTGCAGTATTATTTTGTAGAAAATAGAATGTATGCTTTATAGTATTTGTGAACTAGTATTTTAGTGAGTAAACTTATTCTTGTCAGTTCTTATCAGTGCTCAACCCATGTCAGTTTCGTAAAGAGCAGTATGGGAATAAATTAGTTGCACTAATTTTAATTCTTCAAGCATGGCTTTATATTAAATTATTTATTTAATTATTTTTTAATTATTTAACTGTTAATAAGGTAAAATGGAATTCGATGCTGAAATTAATAGCTCTTTATCACCATGCTCAGTTAGTAGCCCATCAAATGAAATGTGTCATAAAATATCCTACATCAAACGAAAAGACCTCATTTATTTTCCTGATATTCATGTGATATTCAAGAAATTCTGCAATTAAAAACAGGAGTATCCCAATCACAAGATTGGGTATTGCTTATAATATAAATATTTAGAGCTCCTTTATGTTAATTAATTTCTGAAGAAAGTATTTAGTGCTTTATAATTATGAATGCATAATGCTCAGGCATCAGAGAAATACTATTTCTTGTTTTCATCAATTATCTAATTTATTGTTCAATCTATATGGGTGATTCTACGATCAATGCGTTTTTTGTGTCCCCAAAGAAAAAATAATCTGTTTAATTTCACACTCATTATATCACTACTAGCCGCTATTTTTATGATTGTAGTGGTAAGGGCCAGACGAAATTTCAATTTTTGGGGGGTTTATCGATACCAGGGGAAAATGCGTTGCCAGGGGAGTGACACTATTGGCGGAATTATGGTTTGATTTACAATTATTTCACTTATTTTTCGGTGTAAAATCATAATATGGACTCATTTCTATAAGACCTGTAATCAAAAATTTTTTCACGTTGTAATAAAATGAAAAAAATTAATCCTGAAAACACGACATGTTGCATACAAGTCGCACCGCAGATCCCAAATAAAAATACTTCCCGCATTATTTACGTTCATTCAAATTGCTTTCACAGGGGCAATTAGGATTAAAAATGAAATTAATTATGCTTATATCACAGTTTTAATGTATATTTACCCTTTCTTTGAACAAAAATGCCAGGGGAGTGACGCCAGAGAAGTGACAAAATCACACATTACCTATAAAAACAGCATCACGCGTTCTTCTTACCAGAACTTCAAGTAAACCGTGTGTAGCATATGTAATATATTAAATTACTACGCAATGAACAGCATCTAAGCTAGAAAACCAAACCTGAACTCTTTATTAAATCATTAAACTCCATTCTTAAGATTTACTGTTGCCACTCAGTCTGTAACAATACTACATCTCTTTCTTCCTTTTTTTTTTTTAACTGAAACAAAACAACATTTTGAAATAAAATAAATAAACACTTATATACAGTTCTTTACGTAAAAATATAGTCATTATGCCAAGGAGGTTTTTTCTTTTGTCGTGTTGGTCTTGGCGCGTTTGATGAATGCTCATCTATTATCTCACTTTCTTCATTTTCATTTCCCTCTCCTATATCAACAGCAATTTTCAAGTTTTTGTCCTCTGCATTGCTGATATACTTCTTAACGTGTGTTATGTTTCTTCTATGGGCGTTTCTCTGTAAACTGGTAATTGGCTGTCCGGACCAAGTATTTTAAAAATAATAAAGTGTAATTAAGTAATTATCGCTCTTAATGCAAGAAAAGCATTAATACTTTGTGGGCCAATTGTATTTGGAGCGATAACAATTTAGTTTTTTTTTCTAGAAATTATCTAAGCACCAAAAACACAGTCCCCTGGCTGTCCCAATCCCATAGTCTAACTGTTAAAGATAGTATTTCAAAAAACCTATTAACACTACATAAATTTGGCAATTAATATCTAAAAATAGAATAATGAAGCTATATTTTTCTTATGAAATAAAGTATAATTACGTATTTCTAAAACTTAAAATTGTCATGTAAATTCTGTCCAGAGTTTTTTCGAACAGTCCCCTGCAACAAATTCAAAGCTGTAATACGAAAAATCTATAACTTTTGCAAATTCTTTTTGGCATGAAGTTTAAAGTAATCAGTGTGAATTTGACGAAATCGCCGTGAACGGTGTTGAAACGCCACTTTGTTTAGTTCGAGAGCCACATTTGTGCTGAAAGTATGCATCGTGATCGTTGCGAAAACAGTCCTCTGGGAAGTGATTTTATTAATGGCAATTAGTTTAAATATGAAACATATTAGTTATTATGTCCACGATTTCTGCCTAAATTTATAGGTAGTCTTGAAACTAATTATGTGCCAATAGTTTTGCAGATATTACTCTACAAAGGGCAAAAATACAGCTACCTAGCACAGTCCCCTGCCTAGTTATACTAGGCAGGGGAGTAACCCCCTATCATGATTTATCAGAAAAACATAAACTTCAATTGGCCCTCTTTCAAACCAAAGTAATAGATTCATTTTCTGAGCAATAGTATTATAATTATACGAACATTTCAAAAAACCATGAGAACCATGATTTCGAGTGAAAAATGACGAGTTTACAGAGAATCGCCCCTATAGTAAACTCCATTTGGATCTTTAATAGTAACAGCATTTCCTTCTCTTCCAACGACAGTCATTGGTGTAGGTTTAAATGGTGTTGTCAATTTATTTTGCCTCTGTTGCTTCATTAATACTATGTCACCGGGATTAATGTTGCTCTCTTTAACTTTGCGCTCCTGATCTGCATACTGTCTTCCTTTATCTTTAAATAATTTATCTCTATCTCTGATTTCTCCATCTGTGAACTTCGCTGTATTTTCTTTTACATCAGGTAACTTACTTCTTATTTTTCTTCCAAACATTAATTCTCCAGGAGGAATACCGGTAGTAGAATGTGGTGTAATGCGATACGCAAATAAAAATTCTTGCAATTCTGTTCTCCAGTTCTTTCCTGTTGCATGAGCAATTCTCAGTCTTTTCAGAATTGTTCTATTCTGTCTTTCAACTTGACCATTTGCTTGAGGCCACAAAGGAGTTGAATAATGATGCTTAACACCGCTTTCTCGTAAAAATTTCTTAAAATTTTTGTCAATAAATGTTCCACCGTTATCAGTCATAACATGTTTTGGATAACCATATCTAGAAAACATCTCTGTCGTTTGGTTAATTAAAACTTGTGGATTTAAAGA